>ML786876.1:95462-115414 GCA_009831015.1 Picea engelmannii | reverse complement strand
TTATAGTACACTCATCACTTCACTTTATTATTTACCTTCTAAAATCTCTTAAACCACTTTGACTACTTTGACCTTTTGGGGCTTCTAGATGACATATGAGGGTCCTCCAACTTTGTAAGGCCATAACTCTCAAACCATGAGGATTTATGTGACGTTCCACATACCACCAGAAATGGCATGACATATACTATCCATCTAGAATAGTCTTACCTGTAAATATATCAAAAATCATACCATTATCCATCAAACAAACTTGGGTCCATTACCCAAACCTGGGTTCTCCAACTTCCCATGGCCATAACTCTCTAACCGTGAGGAGTTATGTGATGTTCCATATACCACCAGAAATGGAATGACATGTACTATCCATATAGAATAGTATTACCTTCAAATGTATTAAAACTCATACCATTATACATGAAACAAACTTGGGTCCATTACCCAAACCTTTGTTCTACCAGACTTTCTCCAAGGGTTGATATCAATCTACAATATCACTCTCCAATGGTTGAAATCAATGACAACCAACAATCCATACCAAATTTCCATCAACCTAAGCCAATTGTCTGACACATCTATAGGGATGCAGTCAACCTTGGAATAAACCATGACATATGGAAGGTTCCAAAAGGTTCTATGAATCTCATCCACATGTCAGCTTGGTCTATGGATATTCTATCTCAGAGGAAAAGCAAAGACAAATAGTTTATGGAAATCCACACTAGAATAGAGAGACTATTTTGCAGGCTCAATTGCAAGCAAATGAAGGTGAATACTAAAAATTGACCACATTGGGTTTTTGGAGGATGCATGCATTTGTGCTCTAAGTGGATGGTTTCCTAAAATTGTGAAGGATTTGGGAGATAAAATTGTTTCTTTAAACTGATTTTTCCCAGGATTCTAGTTGCGACCAGCTTTGAGATCAATGTACTTTGGAAATGTGTGATCTCACTTCATTGTATAAACATGTGATATCAGAATGTTATAAACATAATTAGATTTATGATAAAGGATTGTAATCGAATTGTTGATTAATACAAAGTGTTGATTTCTACATCTCTGAGTTAATTTCATGTTCTGAGTTTATCATTCTTTAAGTGGCATACAAGTTTTCAAGCAGCATTCTTTGAATTGGGAGGGCCCCCTAAGGACAAGTTTGTTTCTCTTTCATATTCTTGTTGTGATATTTTCATTTCTATTTTTGTGATTTATTTACAAGATTTATTTTCGTGTGGTTTATAATTATGTTCTTTCATTTTCTACACGTGACATACTAATATACAAAGATTAGTAATTGAATAAATTATTATTCTTTCGAATCCAGTAATTGGAATATTGTGATTAAAAATTTAGTAGATCATTTGTCTCAAGTAATTATAATCTCATGTGTTTAGATAAGTTATTTTCTTCATATTATTTTGCATACCCTCTTTTCTGTAGCTTACCCTATTTTCTACAGCTAAGGTAGTGAAAAAAAATTATTTTTTCATAGTAGTCATTTAGGGATAGATTGGAAGTTAAGGCTTGCATATATTTTTTGTTGCACTTCATCAGTTTATAATCCTCAGGTTGATAATTTAATGTAGTAGAGTTTACCTATTGAGTTTACTGAAATTTTTGGCGTCGTTGTCAGAGAAGTGAAAAAAGGTGTTAGTTTTATTTTTATCATTTAAATGCATATAGGTAGAATGAATTAAATAATATCTCATGTAAAAAGATAACTTGGTGAATGCAATATCTTAGTAACATGATGAGTTCAAGTACATGATCATTTTTTTTCAAATTGCTTAAGTTAAATTTGAGTAGTGTTCTTTCATTTTAGTTTATTTCAATTGTTTTGGGTTTTGTAAGAACCCCCGTGCACTAATCCATGTGAAAGACATGGAATATCAACCAACAAGAAGAATTCAAGAATGTTCAAGAATTTTTTGAGCAAAGGAGTACTAAAAATGCCCTTCCTTCCTTTGGTCTGGCATGACCTCTTAGTCTAGGATCGATCAAGTCGTCGAGTCGAATGACTCGTCGGACTCCTGATGGCACCGATTTGACCTGACACGGGCCCTTATTTTCTTCCTCGGCACCCACTATGTGGCGCCTGTGAACCCTTTAGCGCTTTTAATTCTTTCACCAATGACCTTATTTCTCGATGCTAAGTTCCTCCCTTGATGTGACCATGGGTTTCTACCATGGACCAACTCCCTTCACGACCCTACACTTCGGGCTTTCGCGATCTGCTCTCTCAGTTTTCCCAATTTTCGAATCGGAAAATGTTTCGAGACCTAATCTACGGTCCTCGTTCTCCTCGCGATCAATGGCTGTGATCAAACCATGATTTCAGACTTCGTGGGTCCTGTCTCCTCTCGACTTTGGTTCTTTCGATCGTGAATCAGCGATGCGTTGATCCTCTACCACACATCCTTGCAAATCCAATGGCCTGGATTGAAATCACTCTTCACGACTTCGTGAAGATCCTCTGGTTGCTTTTAGCAATCCTCCCAGAGTTCTTGCTCCTGGACCTCTCAATCTTCTTCCACCTGTCTCCTCCTTGACGATGGGTGACTTCTTCATATTAGGGACTTCGGCAAGTCCTTGAATACTTTGCACACTTAGCGCAATTTTCACCTTTTGAGACTTAGGTTTTTCTCGATGGCTTTCTGTACTCCTTGTAGAAATCTATGCAACTCTTCTGCGACTTTGCTCAGCTTGAAAACCTTCAAGGTTTCAAGTTTCTCTACGAGATTCTTGTGCCCTCCTGGAAGTTTCTCTCCCTTCCTCCTAATCTTATAAGGTGAACTCTCGGCACCTCAGGTGCACTCCTTGCGCTTGGCTCAGTTCTTCGACAGCTTCTTCTTCGGTCTTATGGAAAGGTTTAAGGCCTCTTCTTTCCTTTGTCGATGCACTTCTTGCAAAACCTTCCTTCACCAGAATGTTCAAAAATTATGGGACTCTTCTACACCTTCAGTAGTGTAGTTCTTGGGTATGCTCACGCAATCTCTATGCCCTCCTGGCATAGTATTCCAAATCGTTCAACAAATTTGAATTGTGCCGCTCCACACAGTCTTTATTTTCAAGGGACTTAACCGCCTTGAAATTTCTCCCTGAGTCTGTGTATTAATATGGTGTGCCCTCCTGGCAGCTTCTCTTCTGACTCCACTGAGTTCAGACATGCACTCCTTGCATCGGCTTACAAAGTTTCCTCCCTTCACGCACTCCTTGCACTTAGCCTAGAGAACCAGACTTAACTTAACACACTCGTGGATAGAAAATTGTATCTCTATCTCTGCAGACGATTTCTAACATCCATCTACAATTCACAAACACACAAATGACATTCATAACACAACATCCATTGAACATAAATGTAAAATAGGAAAAACTTTCATTTTTCTATTAATGGTGGAATAACAATTTACAATGGTCGAGTTTGAGCTACAATTGAGTCTTGGCTCTCTGTATCTCTCCTTACAACCTAGCTTGTCTAACAATTCACTACCTAACTGCCTAACCTATTGCGGTCTAACCTCTACTTTGCTTACAATACAAATATTTTTATAAGAGGGGCTCTACGATCTTCCCTCGCAATCTAGCTAATGGTGTCAAATCACCATCCCTAATTCTTATCGAAAGGCCAAATTACAATGATGGAAATTCTGCTCCAAATCGGATGCAAATCCATTTTCCCATTAGCCTATTAATGGCGACCTTATCTCCATCCTGTGCGAAAGCACAATTTGGCTCTTTCAGCTTATCTTCAATTAATGCTTGGATCACGCCTTGGATTCTCAAGGAAAAAATGAGAGGGTGGCACCTCTCCTTTCTTGAATGCACACCACGCATTTTAATTAGCTGGCACGTGCTGAGATGGATCGATACTCTTGCATCATACTCCACAGCGGAAAAAATCATGATCTCCTGATCATGAGCTCTCCAACGTGGATGAAATCCACTTAGATCCCAAACTTTCTCCTGGATCTGTCTCTTGACTCCTCTACTCCACTTCTCTTGTTCCTGCATTTTTCCCGCTGCTTGTGCAGGCTTCTTCTCGTCCAGCTTCCTCTTTCTGATCGATTCCTCTGCCAAGTCTGACATCAGCTTCCTTATATCCTCAATCACCTCGTCCAATTGTTCTATCAGTTGGTTCTTCTGTTGCATACTAACTCATTGCACTCGCTTCTTGTCAATGGGAAAATCACATCGACTTCCCAATACATCTTCTTCCTTTGTGGCCTTAGCTTGCCACTCTGTTGCATCTTCTACTTCTGCAATCTCCATACCAAACAGTCGTTCAGCTGCTTCCCCTGACAGATTGATACCTGTTAGTTTTTCGACTGGTTCTGTTACAGCTTTCCCCAGTTGCTTCTCATGTTGGCGTAGTCCTTCATATGCTTCCAAATTAACATGTTGGATGTGCATGCCTTGCACTTCCAATCTCCTCTCAAGAGATTCAAATTCTTCACACAAGCCGGCAAAGTCTATGTTGCCTGCTTCTTATACTACAAACCCCAGTGCTGCAGTCATCTCATGTTCAGCTTCCTCGCTGAAAACATCGAATGGTCATGTTGAATTCTCTTCTTCTTTTATCGGGACAGACATTAGTATATGTTCCTTCTCCTCCTTGACATTATCTTCTTGTTGTATCCATGTCGCATCTGCAACATATGTTCTAGCCTCTCCTCGACCTCTTGGTAGGAATATATTGACTCCCCCAATGATCAGAACATCCCTCTGACCCTTCTCCTTCACTGTGATGAAAGTTTCTAACTTGTCATCATCTTCATTCACACAACTCATAGTTCTGTGTGAATCTCCATATGAGTGAAGTTTTTCTTCTGCCTCCTCATCTATTAATGAACTCTCAGCTAAGCTCACCTCTTCTCTCTTGCCCACCTGGCAATATGGGATGTCACCTCTGCCCACTTGGCAGTTTACGAGATCCATTGATCCCTTCTCATTGCCCACCTGGAAATATATGAGACTCTTTCCATATCTATTTCCCTTATGACCGAGGCTTTCAGCCTGCCTCAGCCACCTCTTTAACATTTGTTGTTGCCTCCTAGCCAACAACTTCTGAACACGCCATCTGGCTATCCTCTTCAAAGGCCATTTGTACCTCCAATGTACCTTTGACTCCTGTTTCATCTTAAATGTAGGCTTCACCATTTGTGCTCGGATTTCACTAAGCTCCTTGTCCATCTCCGCCTTTCTCTTCTGCAAGTGGACTCTTCCTCGTTTGCATGTATGACCTTCCAAAAGCATCTTTTTTCATCTATATCCCACCTGGATTCTTACCATATGCTACACACCTTGCAACAGTTCCAACAGAGCATCACACCATGTCTCCCCAGCTTACAGAAATCAATTATGCACTGGCTCCTTTGTCTCTTTCTCTCTGTTGAGAGAAATCAAGCTCCGATCTCATTTTGCCCACACTCTGTAGACGAAATAAATCTCTGATCTCCTTTTGATATGATACCACTTTTTGGTGACAACCCCCTTCCCTCCTTTGCGCTGGCATGACCTCTCGGTCTAGTATCAATCAATTCGTCGATTCGAATAACTTATCAGGCTCCCGATAGGATCGATTTGACTTGACACAGGCCCTTTTTTTCCTTCCTTAGCACCTAATATGTGGCACCTACAGACCCTCTCTTTAGCGCTTTTAATTCTTGCACCAACAGAGTTAGATCTCGATGCTAAGTTCCTCCCTTGATGTGACCACAGGTTGTGACAATGGACCAAATCCCTTCTCAACCACACACTTTGAAACTTTCGCGATATGATTTCTCTATTTTCCTGATTTTTGAATCAACGAATGTTTCGGGACCCGATCTATGGTCCTCGTTCTCCTCGTGATCAACAACTATGATCAAACCGCGAGTTCAGACTTCGCAAGTCCTGTCTCCTCTTGACTCTGCTTCTTCCGATCATGAATAAGAAATGTGTTGATCCTCTGCCACATGGCCTTCCATATCCAATGACCTGGATTGAAATCACTCTTCGTGACTTCGCGAAGATCCTCTGGTTGCTTCTGGAAATCCTCCCAAAGTTCTTGCTCCTGAACCTCTCGATCTTCTTCCACCTATCTCGTCCTTGATGATGGGTGACTTCTCCATCTTCGAGACTTTGGCAAGCCCTCAACTCCTTTGCACACTTAGCACAATTTTCACCTTTCAAGACTTAGGTTGTTCTCGATGGCTTTCTGCACTCCTTGCATAAATCTGCTCAACTCTCCCGCGACTTTTCTCAGCTTTAAAACCTTCAAGGTTTCAAGTTTCTCTGCGAGCTTCTTGTGCCCTCCTGGCAGCTTCTCTCCCTTCCTCCTGAGCTTATAAGGTGAACTCTTGGCACCTCAGGCACACTCCTTGCGCTTGGCTCAGTTATTCGACGGCTTCTTCTTCGGTCTTATGGAAAGGTTTAAGGCATCTCCTTTCCTTTGTCGATGCACTTCTTGCAAAACCTTCCTTCACCAGAATGTTCAACAATTCTGGGACTCTTCTACACCTTCAGTAGTGTATTTCCTAGGTATGCTCATGCAAGCTCGATTCCCTCCTGGCAGAGTATTCCAGAGTGTTCAGCAACTATGAACTGTGCCTCTCTCCACACAATCTTTATTTTCAAGGGACTTAACCGCCTTGAAATTTCTCCTTGAGTCTGTGTATTAATCTGATGTGCCCTCCTGGAAGCTTCTCTTCTGACTCCATTGAGTTCATACATGCACACCTTGCATCGGCTTACAGAGTTTCCTCCCTCTGTCGTGCACTCCTTTCACTTAGCCTAGAGAACCAGACTTAACTTAACACACTCGTGGATAGAAAACTGTATATTTATCCCTGTAGACGATTTCTAACATCCATCTACAATTCACAAGCATGCAAATGACATTCATAAAACAACATCCATTGAACAGAAATGTAAAACATGAAAAACTATCATTTTTATATTAATGGTGGAGTTCGAGATACAACTGAGTCTCGACTCTCTATATCTCTCCAGTAATGTACCATAAAAAAAAAATTATATGGAACATTAATATACAATTTCATTAATTGATTCGTAGTTAAGAAGAGAAACTATGTAATCCCATTAATAATCTCTGTGAGGTATATTATGGCTATCAAACTATGATGTTTCTGCCCATCCTAATCTCACTTTGAATAGAAATCTTAAATGAATAACTCTCTATAATTCTAACAATTCCCTTCATACCCAAACTTATTCTAATACTCACACACACACACACACACACACATATATAGGACTTATGGTCCTAATCTCTCCTTTAAACATGAGAGGCTATACTTGCGCGCAAGTCTATGTCATTTTACCTTGGAAAAAAATTTGTATACCACATATAAAGTAACAAGGTTGGGATTATACCCCTTAGTAGAATATAAGTGGCTTAACATAAGATACTTGGCACCATTTGGTATGGTCCAAATCATCAAACGGATTCCCTTGTGGATTACTGGTGGTTAATGATCTTCCAGTCACCATTTACATAAAGGTTTGGGTAACGAAATGCCAGGCTAATCCTCGTTTAACTCTATCTCAACTAAGAAATGTCTCAACGAAGTCTCATTTGAACGATATGTTAACTATATGAAAACAGTTGGAGTTAACGTGTTCCAACTAGTCGTGTCACGAAGGGACGACTCTTAACTTCGTGATTCTTGATATGAGGAGAAGGGTTTTCTTGTCAAATATGAGTTAAAGCTCTGAACCTACTATTAATGGAGGTCCTGTGTGTGTGAGTATCGATGGTTTTCACCTGACCCCTCCTCCAATCTAGTCGTGCCAACTCTACCCCATCACATGGCCAGGGCCAACCATTCATACCCTCAACATTTAATTCGCATAGTAAGAGCTCCTGTAAGGTTAAGTGCGTTTTTATTTGTCATTTGTGCAATCCTCCAAAATGGCTCTGTGTTTTCTTTCTCAGCAGAAAGGTTGTCGACTTGGATTATCTTTCCCGGTGGAAGCAAGCATCGTTATCTGTCCTCACTGGTAAGTTTACGATGCTACTGTAATCTAAATACTAGAGTGGAACCTCGGAATGTCATTACAGTGGAAGGAACCCTCGTACTGTGACTCTTATTATGACTTTAAATTTTGTTTCCCTATTATCGTTACTCTTTGTAACTTCCTGGATTGTTCCCACTCCTGGATAATTAGATTATTCTGTTGTTTCATCCTCAATCTCGTTGAAAGGACTCGGCATTCCACCTCCTTGTTTCTGATTTAAAGAATTTGCAACTGCATAGTTTTTCTTGTGTATTTTAATCTTAGGGTTTCGTTACTTTCCCTATTATCATTATTCTTTATTGTCCTTCTGTTGATATGACTTGAGGCCTGGTATTGAACTTCCACGAGGTTACGTTGGGTTCTAGTTTGGAGTTTGAAGGTCTGCATTGTATAATGCATATTACTTTACGTTTCCTAAAAAACACAAAACCAACCCTTCTGTAGTTTCATTAGGCCCTTAACTGGTCCTTACAAATATAATGTTTCCTCAAAGATTAATGTATTCTTATTCGGCATCAAAGAAAATGGGTAATTTGTGCTCCGAACGGTTCGTTTGGAAAATTCCCTACAGCATATAATATTTGAGTTTGTAAAACTTCTTGGATTAAGCATGTTTCCTACTGTTATTATTGTTGTTTTTGGATAGTATACGCCATTTGAAGCCTGGTAAATTCAGTAATAAGGTTAACTTTGTATTTAGCATTGATTAAAAATACCCTTTTCAACATAGCCAATCGGTTCATAGTAGGTTTTGGTATCAATAGTTCATATATCATTTTATTTTGTGTGTAACATTTTCATGATGCCTTTGGCCTGCTCACACAACACGACTTATGCAATTTGTATTTTAAATGTTAGCATTGTTTGTTCATTTATTTTCATAAAGAAATTGATTTATACCCTTTTGGTACCAACACTAATGATGGGACCCTGTTGTTGCGAGGGTACCCATCAGGAAGTCCTTGGACCATCCTCCCCTTGGTCTGGGACATCTACCCAACCAAAATGCGACAAGGGAATGACATCAGATCTACAAGTCATAAGTTAAGTGAAACTTTGATTTAAACTCTTTCTGTCATTTATCATTATGTAGAAAGTTTTTCATTCATCTTTCTTCTATTGTATTTTACTAATATTAACTTGCAATCCCTTGCAGGGACTTCGGCCATGTACAAATCTGGATGCAGGCTCCTGACAATTGCGCAAAAGGTATTCAGGTTTCATTTCGCCACTATTAAAGGAGTACCCTAGGTTTTCTAAGGATTGATACGATTCTAAAAACAGAAGGTTAACATTGTGGTGAAAGATTCCATTCAAAAGATAGTCCATTCTTTTAGCTCTGTATCTTTGAATTTAACAGAAGGCATAAGGATCATAACCTTATTACTGTGTAACTGATTGAATCACATAATTAGAATATGGTTGTATTTTTAAACGTTGTATATTCGATGTTAGGGTGGAAATACGAACAGTCAATCCTTGCAGAGCAATAGATCTATTATATGAGTGATTTTGGCATGGATATCAACACGCATCTATGAACAGTTATTCTTTATTGACTTTTTTCTTTGGATCTTATGGAGAAATTCGACAATTTCTTGTTTAGTCCTATAGATTTACTCTTTTTGCATTATCTCATATTCTTGTTTATTATGTGTTAGCCTATTCATTTACCTTTAAAAATAATTTCCTTTCTAGGTCTCTCATTTAGATTTTGCATACTATTTACTTTATCTCGTTGTATATTCTAGAAATTCCACTATGACTTAGTTACACTGTTGTCTTCTATTGTATTCTAATATATGTTGGTCCTACAGTCTGAACCTACAGTCATGCATTGTATGGAATTAAGCTTATGTATTTCCGAAGATTTATATTCCTTTAAATCGAATCTCAACGAAATAGACGGATAGAATATCAAACTTATATATATATATATATATATATATATATATATATATATATATATATATATATATATATATATATATATATATTCAATACTATCCTTACCTTACATTGATATTATGTGAGTGTTATGACTCTATATAATTCTTTACAGTAAGATACGAGTGTATAATTACTTTCTATTCTTGTACTTATATAAACACAGGATTTATACTATCCGAAAATAGATTCGGACTGACTTTGTTTTAAACTAGAAACATTCCAGCGTGCTCGCATAATTTCGATTCTACTCAAAAATTTGGATGTACAGGCGGCTTTTTTTTTTTAATCAAACTATAAAATTAAACTGGCAAGGGGTTTATCCTACGTTTGTTCCCAACCATTCGTAGTTTAACTCTCAGCCATAATTCACACAGTATTGTGTTAGCTCTACTCTTTCCATCATTTAAATCAAAACGATTCTTAATTAAAAGGAAATTCAACATAAATAATTCACCCAGTAATATATAGATGTATTCTGACAGCCATTTAAAAACAAGAGGTATATAACCAGAAAAGAGTAGATGAACATATATGAACCAGTTTGTTCAAATACAAAGGGAACGGCCATGTTCCTCCCAACCTTAGAATGGAACGGTCAATGTCACTTGCTCCATTCCCCCGCTAGCATGACCATGAATCCATGAGGGCGAACTCAAAATTCCCCTCAGCAATAGTCCTTCCACTCCAGCAACCTCTCCTTACCTCACACTCAGAAAACCAGTGTTCATAACAACAAGAGATAATTATCCTTTTCCCAACATACTAGGCACCGTCCTGCCTCCTCTCATATGCTATATATCCAGAGCCATTTTTGCCTAGGTCTTTTTCCCCCTTGGGAATTTTCACAGCTTTCCAAATCCTTGATTTTCAGGGTCTGCCAATGGCCAAATTGTTGATTTTCCACTTGTCACATTCAGCCCCGAGGTAGTTCCAACATGTTCCCCTCTCATGGAGTCATGGTCAGTTGATTTTAACATGGTTGTTCCATTTGTCCATCAACAATAATTATAAAATATTTTGTTTCATACAAGTGTCATAGTCAAATAGTTAGTTGGGTCAAATCAGATCTCTACCCAACAGTCATAATCATCAATTACAATTAACTAAATTCGAATTCGAAATTACCATAAATGGCAAAAAATTTCCAATTTCGAATTTACCAAAAATGAAAATAATTTTCTAAGAAATTTCAAACTTAAAAATAATTTATTTTTGGGGATGTTACATCTCCTTACAACCCATCTTGTCTAACTGTTCACTACCTAATTGCCTAACCTATTGCGGTCTAACCTCTACTTTGCTTATAATACATAGATTTATATAAGAGGGGCTCTACAAGCTTCCCTCACAAGCTAACTAATGGTGTCAAATCACCATCCCTAATGCTTATCGAAAGGCCAAATTACAATGATGGATTTTCTTCTCCAAATCAGATGCAGATCCATTTTCCCATCAACCTATTAATGGTGACCTTATCTCTAGCTTGTGTGAAAGCATGATTTGGCTCTTCGATCTTGTCTTCAATTAATGTCTGGATCACGCCTTGGATTCTCGAGGAAAAAATGAGAGGGCGGCGCCTCTCCTTCCTTGAATGCGCACCACGTGTGTTAATTATAGCGTGTGCTGAGATGGAGCGATGCTCCTGCATCATACTCCATAGCAGAAAAATCATGAGCTCCTTCTCATGAGCTCTCCAACATGGATGAAATCCACCTGGATCCCAAACTTTCTCTTGGAGTTGTCTCTCGGCTCCTCTGCTCCGCTTCTCCTATTCCTGCATTTTTCCCGCTGCTCACAAAAGTTTCTTCTCATCCATATTCCTCTTGCTGATTGATTCCTATGTCGACTCTGACATCAGCTTCCTTTTCTCCTCGATCACCTTGTCTAATTGTTCTATCGGTTGGTTCTTCTCTTGCAGACTAACTCATTGCACTCGCTTCTTGTCAATGGAAAAATCACATTGACTTCCTAAGATATCTTCTTCCTTTGTTGCCTTAGCTTGTCACTCTACTACATCTTCTACTTCTGCAGCCTCCATACCGAACTGTCATTCAGTTGCTTCCCCTTAAAGATTGATCCCTATCAGTTTTTCGGCTGGTTTTGTTCCAGCTTGCCCTAGTTGCTTCTCATGTTGGCGTATTCCTTCATTTGCTTCCAACTTAACCTGTTGGATGTGCATGCCTTGCACTTCCACTCTCCTCTCAAGAGCTTCAAATTCTTCACACATACCAGCAAATTCTATGCTACCTGCTTCCTCTTCTACTGTAGACCCCAGTGCTACAATCATCTCATGTTCAGCTTCTTGGCTGAAAACGTCGAGCGGTCCTGCTGAATGCTCTTCTTATTCTATCGGGACAGACATCAGTATATGTTCCTTCTCCTCCTTGACAGTCTCTTCTTGCTATCTCCATGTCGCATCTGCAACATATGTGCTAGCCTCTCCTCGGCCGCTTGGTAGGAATATCTTGACTCCCCCAATGATTAGAACATCCCTTTGACCCTTCTCCTTCGTTGTGATGAAATTTTCTAAATTGTCATCATATTCATTCACGTGGCTCACATTTCTGCGTGAATCTCCATCTGAGTGAAGTTTTTCTTCTGCCTCCTCATCTGTTAATGAACTCTCAACTAAGCTCACCTCTTCTCCCTTGTCCACTTGGCAATCTGGGATGTCACCTCTGCCCACCTGGAAGTTTGCAAGATCCACTAATCCCTTCTCATTGCCCACCTATCAATCTATGAGACTCTTGCCAGATCTCTTTCTCTTATGACCAAGGCTTTCAGCATGCCTCAACCACCTCTTTAACATATGTTGCTACCTCCTAGCCAACAACTTCTGAATAGGCCATCTTGCTATCCTCTTCAAAGGCCATTCATACATCCAATGTACCTTTGACTCATGTTGCATATTGAATTCAAGATTCTCCATCTCCGCTCGGATTTCACTTAGCTCCTTGTCCATCTCCGCTCGGATTTCACTTAGCTCCTTGTCCATCTCTACCTTTCTCTTCTACAAGTGGACTCTTCCTCATTCATATGTATGACCTTTGGCATCCATCTTGTTTAATCTACAACCCACCTAGTTTCTTACCATATGCTACAGACCTTGCAACAGTTCCAACAGAGCGTCACACCCTGTCTCCCCGACTTATAGATATCAAGTCTGCACCATCTCCTTTGTCTCTTTCTCTCTGCTGAGAGAAATCAAGCTCTGATCTCATTTCTCCCACACTCTGTAGATGAAATAAATCTTTGATCTCCTTTTTCTATGATACCATTTCTTGGTGACAACCCCCTTCCCTCCTTTGGGCTGGAATGACCTCCCGGTCTAGGATTGATTAAGTCACCAAGTCGAATGATTCGTCGGACCCCCAATAGGACTGATTTGACTTGACACAGGCCCTTTTTTTTCTTCCTCGGCACCCACTATGTGGCACCTACGAAGCACTTTTAATTCTTGCGCCAACAACCTTATATCTTGATGCTAAGTTTCTCCCTTGATGTGACCACAGGCTACGATAGTGGACCAACTCCCTTTTCCACCCCGCACTTTGGGACTTTCACGATTTGCTCTCTCCATATTCCCAATTTCTGAATCGGTGAATGTTTCATGACCCAATCTACGGTCCTCATTCTCCTCACAATCAACGACTGTGATCAAAACGTGAGTTCAGACTTTGCAAGTCTTGTCTCCTCTCAACTTGCATTCTTCCAATCGCAAATTAGTGATGCGTTGATCCTCTGCCATGCGTCCTTCCAGATCCAATGGCCTGGATTTAAATCTCTCTTCGCTACTTCACAAAGATCCTCTAGTTTCTTCTGGCAATCCTCCCGAAGTTATTTCTCCCGAACCTCTCGATATTCTGCCACTTGTCTCCTCCTTGACGATGGGTGAATTCTCCATATAAGGACTTTGGCAAGTCCTCGACTCCTTTGCACACTTAGCGCAATTTTCACCTTTCGAGACTTAGGTTGTTCTCGATGGCTTTCTGCACTCCTTGCAGAAATCTGTGTAACTCTCCTGCAACTTTTCTCGGCTTGAAAACCTTCAAGGTTTCAAGTTTCTCTGCAAGCTTCTTATGCCCTCCTAGAAGCTTCTCACCCTTCCTCTTGAGCTTATAATGTGAACTCTCGGCACCTCAGGTGCACTCCTTGTGCTTGACTCCATTCTTCGACGGCTTCTTCTTTGGTCTTACGGAAAGGTTTAAGGCATCTCATTTCCTTTTTCGATGCACTTCTTGCAAAACCTTCCCTCACCAGAATGTTCGACAATTCTAGGACTCTTCTACACCTTCAGTAATGTAGTTCCTGGGTATGCTCACGCAAGCTCGATTCCCTCCTAGCAAAGTATTCCAGAGTGTTCAGCAACCTTGAACTGTGCCTCTCTCCACACAGTATTTATTTTCAAGGGACTTAACCGCCTTGAAATTTCTCCCTGAGTCTGTGTATTAATCTGGTGTACCCTCCTGGCAACTTCTCTTTTGAATCCACTGAGTTCAGACATGCACTCCTTACATTGGCTTACAGAGTTTCCTCCCTCTGTCACACACTCCTTGCACTTACCCTAGAGAACTAGACTTAACTTAACACACTCGCAGATAGAAAACTATATCTCTATCCCTGGAGATGATTTCTAACATCCATCTACAATTCACAAGCATGCAAATAACATTCATAACACAACATCCATTGAACAGAGATGTAAAACAGGAAAAACTGTCATTTTTCTATTAATGGTGGAATGCCAATTTACAATGGTGGAGTCTGAGCTACAACTGAGGCTCGGCTCTCTGTATCTATCCTTACAACCCATCTTGTCTAACAGTTCACTACCTAAATACCTAACCTATTGCAGTCTAACCTCTACTTTTCTTACAATACAAGTATTTATACAAGAGGGGATCTACGAGCTTCCCTCGCAAGCTAACTAATGGTGTCAAATCACCATCCCTAATGCTTATTGAAAGGCCAAATTACAATGATGGAAATTATGCTCCAAATCAGATGCAGATCCATTTTTTCGTCAGGCTATTAATGGAAACATTATCTCCAACTTGTGTGAAAGCATGATTTGTCTCTTCCAGCTTGTCTTCAATTAATGCTTGGATCATGCCTTGGATTCTCAAGGAAAAAATGAGAGGGAAGTGCCTCTCCTTCCTTGAATGTGCACCACGTGTGTTAATTAGCTAGTGTGTGTTAATTAGCTGGTGCATGATGAGATGGAGCGATGCTCCTACATCAAGGAGGAAATGATACTCCAATAAATCTCTCAAATCCTAGCAGTAGCTAGGAACATCTTTGCATCTCAGTAGGAGCAAATCCTGACAGCAATAAGGAACATATATGCATCTATGAAAGTGGTTTAAGACCAAAATTTCCATGAGCAACATCAAGAAGAATACCTAGAAGAGATAAAACAACCATGGGAAACATCGGATGGAGAGAAGACACCAGAACCTAAGATCAAGGAATTTCTACCATGCATATCATTAGATCCTTTATGTTTTCAAGAGACCAATCAATAAATAGTAGAATATTTGCATGGCATGACAAAGGAGAACATACAAAGTGGTGGTAATGAATAAGTGAACCAAGGAAATCATGACTGCATTGAATTATGGTTATGGGTAACTATTAGTTCACAACATTCCTTCACTCTTCAACAATTCTTGACATAATATCAATCAAAGCAACTGGTTTCTCATATTCTGGTATATATCAAATATATGTTTCAAACCTAAATATGAGGTTATTTGTAATCTTGTTACACACATGGTTCCATTGGAAGTAGTGCTATAATTGAAAGAGATTTTATTTTTCAAGCAAGTAGGATAGGGTAGAAGAATAGATAAATAAACAAAATAGTAAAGATAAAAAAAAGTATGGTTGTGAAAACTAGTTTAATGGCACAAATGGACATGATTTTTTCTTGAAAACCAAGCAACTGGAGAGAAAATTTATCAAAAAGTTCTTCATGTTGGTTCAATATTATATTTTTGTTCTTCAAACAATATTATATTTTGGTTCTTCAAATAAATATTGTTTTATGCTCGTACTAGATGATGTGGGATTCCTTAAGGCCTTCCTTATAGCAGGTATTGTCCCATCAACTTGAACACTCTATCTAGGATCAAGATCAAGAGATATTTGTAATGCCTTGGAACGTGTATGTCTGAATGATAATTTTCCTCATTGATAGTAGTGGGGATGCATTAAATCCTCCTAACTATCAGATCGTGCAGGTTACTCGACACCAACACATTCATTTGTGCCTAACAGGACGCATTAAGGGTACCTTGATGCTCATTGACATATGTGGTGAGTGATCTCACATTGGTTAAAGACATACATTAATGGTTGTTAATTCAATGATTTATTTCCATTCTCAACATCAACACATCCATTCACATGGTAATAATTTTACCATGGATTTAGGTTTTGATGAAGACTAATACGGTTTAATGGTATCAATAGTTGCATCCTTTTTAAAATCTAACAAATAAAAAGGGAATGTTATTCTTGTTGTAGTAGCTTTATCTGTAGCAATTTGTTTGGTTCCCTGTAGTAGTATTCATGGTTGTTAATTGGCATTGGTTCTGACAATATTTGTTACATCTAACAAATGTGATAAATAAAACAAATTTCAGATCGAATTCAACAAATAGATCATTTCAATAGATGTATCTTTGTAGCAGATTCAATCTCCAACATCAGCTTATGGGTATTAATTTTATTTTTCCTTTTCAGATTGCCACCATTCAACATGATCGGCGTGAAGAATTCCCACAACACTTCAATCTTTCGATAGTTGTCTCCATTCAGACTCTAGCATAACTTTAATATCATACATCGAAAGGATTAATGAGGACATGAATCATCCTCCATGTGGGAGAGTAAGAGAGTTGAGGTATCAATTCCCTTCTATGGTTCCAGTTGTAGGTGGATTTCACTATATCCAGATCTCCTTTAGACAATCCTATGCATACGTGTTTTGGCCCAAACGTCCAAGCACTCAGTTGATTCGAAAATCTTTAGATACCATTTATTCCTTTAAAATATACATATAACATCTAACTTGATTTATAATTAATTCTTGATCGTATTGAGGTGATTTACAGAAGAATTATGTTGTGCTTCTTATAAAAAAAACTCATAATATTGATGTTAATTTGCAGATTATTGAGATGAAACAACAAGAAATAAAATAATTCAAATTACATATATTGATGACATATATTACTTCATCTTCAAGTCCTTTTAGATAGTAACATTGTTCTTCATCATCTCAAAATGCCAAATTACATTACAACATGGACTTACAAAAGGCCAATTTTATGGACTCTCTTTAATTTCGATGTTGAAACTCAGAAAAGTAGTTTCCATTGATTTCCTTGTGAAATTATGAGAAATTTGAGTATAAAGTTGACCAAATTATGAACTGGCTCAATTTCACCCTCTTTACATGCCAAATGATGCACTATGATGCTCATTAATGGAAATATAGAATAAGACTTTTACAAATGACCTATGATTATAAAATAGACCTCAAATTCATACTCCTCGCGAGAAAATAATAAAAATGAGTATAAAGTTGCCTATGTGCAGTCATTATACCTCATGGCATGCATGTCAAGATAACACCATACTTGGCTCCTCTTCTTGCATGCAAATCTATGCATATGTACCTCAAGATCCATGCACGAATTAAAGTTTGTTCCATCTTGGGATCTGTTCCCTTGGTTTGTGTGCAAACATTAGAATTCGTGCCCATTATATAGGTTGTGGGCCCTTGACTCCCCATCCGAAACTATAGGTAAAAAAAGTATTACTTAGTTGGGTAATCCCATAATAAGGGGTTCCATTGGCATATTGGTTAAGGCATTGGTGATATATTTGGTAGGTTGGGGGTTCGATCCCCATCGACCTCTAGTATTTTCATTGTTTTTTTATATGGTTTGTAACCATATAATATATATGGTATATGGCATGGACCCTTGTTAACTCCATGCGCGAATATTTTTCATGGTCACACATTTTATTACATATAACTAGGGTCGAAGGCTTAGACCCTCGACCCTTTTACCGCAATTTGAACCTTTGACCAAGGCTAAATAGATGTGGTGCCATGTATTGTTAAGAACTAATGTGCGAGTGCAGTGGTAACGAAGGTTTGTGTAAGGATTTGGGAGGTCACGGGTTCAATCCTCAAGACTCCTATATAATTTTAACACACATAAACCATAATTGGCTAATGGGAGGTTTCCACGTGGTGGCCTCTCATTGGTCTATCCATGCCACGTGTCAACAAATGATTATTCCACCTGTATGTATCGATGCCAACACACCTTCCCATTCAGCGTATGGTTATGCCACATGGCACCTTGGGGTGTGGCAAATTCATCACTGTATGACTTGTACAGTCATGCCACATGTCACCCTTACAGTGGTGACACATGTCACCTTGACCCCTTTGACTTTGACTTTTGACTTAGTTGACTTGAACTTTTACTGGCCATATCTTTTGCATACAAACTTCGTTTGAGGTGATCTTTGCGTCATTGGAAAGATATCGCCAAGATATACACATTGATGGAATTTTCGAGAGAATTTGGGATATTTGAATTTTTATCTTTTATGGATCCTCCTGGACCTCTATGAGCATTATGGATCCTCCTGAAACTTTGTGAGCGTTCCTTATATCCTCCTGGATCACACCTTCCCATTGAAGAACTTTTGGACCTCCAAAAGTATAGATATTCAATAATTTAGTGATGATAACTCTAACTCACACTTCCACCATACTAAAATTATCGTATCCAATAACTTAGTGATGAATCTTCTTCACTCTTCCATCTTGCTGAACATTCTAGAACTCAGTCTTCATCTTGGATCTTTGATCTTAGGTATTATATTAGTGTGCTTTTGTTTGGTTCTGAAATATGGATCTGACTCTTTCCTCTGGAACTATCACTAATATAGATACAACTATGGTTCAGGCTCATAGATTCCTTCATAACAAAAGTTTTGTTCACTGAAACTTTACAATACCTGAATCATGTATTCAATGTCCACTCCCATCTCTTATTTTGTTGAAGATAATCTATACCGACCAATATGAAACCAAGTCGAATGTTGATTTGTGCCTTTCCCTTTGGACTCACTGTTCATGTACTGTCGATGTATCTATAGGATCCTTTGAAAGAATTCCCTGTCCATTACTTCTCTCCTGCCTTGAAAACATTTTGATCTGTATTGTAACCATTTGTACTCGACTTGCTTCTGCTCAAGGTATACATTTACATGAACATGACATAGTATTTTGCAGATGCTTATAGCATGCATCTTTACAAATATATTCCTCTTACCAACTTAATGAGAAATGTGACCTCAAAACGAGAACTCTAGCCCTTAAAACCCATTGTTTTGCATAAAAAACATGAAAATCAACCCCAAAATCAAAAAGTGGTGCTACCAGTAGCACCATTTTTTGTAACCGACTCAAAATTACAACTTTTTTCAAGCATGGGATTAAAGGATCAAATGGTTTCTCAGGAAAACTTTAAAATCAACCCCCAAATAAAAAAATGGTGTTATCGGTAGCACCACCTTTTCTAACCAGGTCAAAATTACAACTTTTTTCAAGCATGGCCTTAAAACATAAAATAGTTGTTTAGAAAAACCTTAAAATCAACACCTAAATAAAATTTTGATGCTACCTAAGGCAAAATGTTTTTTTTTTTTAAGTTGAAATTACAGCTAATTACGACCTAATTGAAACTATGGCCTTAACAACAAATCCCTACACAAATAAAAAAACCCAAAATTGGATCATAAATGGTCACTTGAAAATTTATTTACTAACTTTTTTTTTTAAATTTACATTAAAAAATAAATAAAGAGAAAGGAGAAAATCTTCACAATTTTATTAATTTTTAATGAAGACAAAAACACATTTAAAAAAATATATTGAAAACTCATTA
>ML786876.1:26801-92061 GCA_009831015.1 Picea engelmannii | reverse complement strand
CCTGAATGTTCCAGCACCAACTGGATGGAAGCACCAACTTCCAGTTACACAGGCTCCAACCTGCATAACAGAGAACACTAGTTCTCCCTTGCACCTCCCTGCCACCCTGGTTTCTCTGGCTGCAACCAAATGGAAGTTACAACTTCCTGTGTTCAAGCTCCCACTTGAACCTCTGAGGAAAACAGTCCTCCCGAGCACCTCCCAACCTCCCTATAATATAAATGGCTAAATAAACATTCAACTTTACAGATAAATCAGGTCATACCAATCTTTCTTTGTTCTGTAAATCTGGTCTTCTGCACACTGTTCTGCAGCTCTACTCTTCCTCTGTCTGTTCAGCAGGTATGCTCTGCATCAACTCGTGCTCTCATTCTGCTCTTCTTCAACTCTCTGTTATTATGCTTTGCATTTCATCTCACCCTTCACATATGCTCAATCTCCTCCTACGCATCCTCTTCGTCTTTATTCTTACAGTTTCATTCTTTTTCACTTATAGAACGACCAACCCGACACAGTCTATTTCATCTTCTTTTATACACACAAACATGACGGTTCAACTTCCCAACACCTTAGGCAAAATGTCGACAACTGTCTAAGAAACTGAAACGCCAACTGATTGGAAATCATGAGTCCATTTCACTAACGGATTTGTAACTGAAAAGTTAATCTGTGACAAAGAACAGTAACCCTCCGATCACATTCAAGTTCACCTGCATCGTTGGATTAACTCTGAAGGGTATTGTCGTTATTTACCCCTTTCACACTTTCGCAATTCGGAGATTCTATGATGAGACATCTTGACTCTCCATGTCATGAGCTCCGAAATTCTGAGGTGAAGCTCATTTGCACTAGGTCCTTCCTCCACGTGACCATACGCGGTGACAACAAGTTGCGCTAAAAAAGGCGTTGCGAACTCATGATCTTCATAGACCCTGATCGACGGTCCATGATCTCGATGAATCAACGGTCCAGATCTTTTCGAGATCTCGCATCTCGTTGTTCCTTAGTTGGAGGTTCTCGTCACTCCAAGACACGATAGGCGAAGCTCCGAGATGGATCTCAGATCAACGATCCACGTTCTTGGTAATCTGACCGTCTTGATCTTTTCGTGATCTCGCATCTTGTTGTTCCTTAGATGGAGGTTCTCATCACTCCAAGTCACGATAGCCAAGACTCTGAGATGGAGTCGGATCAACGGTCAAGAACAAACCTTGATCTAACAGCTAAGATCTTTTCGTGAATTCACATATTGCGAGTTTGAGCCTCTTTCCTTTGAATTTCCTGACCTGCGAAACTCCGAAATGGAGTCTTTGTGGTGCTCTGATCTTTCACCACGCGTCCTCTTGATCCAACGGACCATGACTGTCATATATGCCTTGCAGCTTCACCATATTTAACAGATATTGGTCCTTCGTACTTCCCCTAGATCCTACGGCCTAGATCTTCTCGCGATTTCACCACTTCGCCGTGTGAGTTCTCGACACCTTCAAGTCCCGATCTATGAAACTCCGATAAGGAGTTAAATCAATGGTCCAGATTCATTCTCGATTCAATGGCTGTGATTGAATCGCGATATCGCATATCGCGAAATCGGGGTTCCTGATGTCAATAATCTTTGTCATGTCCAACTCTCGATCCCCGATGCCTCTCCATTGACTGGAATCAATGGTCCAGATCAAATCTTGATCTGATGGCTCAGATTGCATCGTGATTTCGTAAATCGCGATTACACCCACTTCTCCTTGTATTTTAAAGAGCGTGCAGTTTATCCTTGATCCAACGATGGTCAGACCCTGCGCTCGGATCTGACGACTGAGATATGTCTCCCTATTCAACGATCAGATATTCTTCTTCAACCTTTCACTCATTCGTTGCCTTCGATCATTCACTACTTTCGATCATTCACCTCTCTGAACTTGTCTTATGTTTGCCTGTCATCTTCACTGTTGCCATCAATGACAAGCATTCGTTGTTGTTAACTGTCTGTTAAATATTTGCCAACATGAACATCTCCCGAAGTGACGTGGAACCCTAAAATGAGTGCCATGTGTCATCTGAAATCAATCAATAGGTGGCATATGACGTGAGTTTAAAAAGAGTTTATGAGAAAGGAGCTCCGACACTTCAGAAATTTGTGACTCCGGAGAACTGTGTCTGCTATGGATTTAATTCTCTCAGAGTGACAATGTTTCAGAGTGATGTGGCGGCATTTTTCCATAATTGATGACGTGTCATAAAATTGAGAGTGCAGATGACATAGCCAAAGTACCATAAATGAGTGCCATGTGTCATCTGAAATCAATTGACAGGTGGCATATGACACGTCAGCTGAAAAAGACTCTGACACTCCGACACTTCGGGGCTCTGACACTTCGGGGCTCTCTGGGGCTCTGTGTTTGTTCTAGATCAAAATATCTCGATGATCGAACTCGTGAAGTGACATGGTAATGAGGATCCACTTTGACAATTCAAGGCTCTGACACTTTGGCAATTCGGGGCTCCGACACTTCAGAGATTTGCACTTTTTCTGGATTGAAATATCTTGGAGTGACCATGTTCTGGAGTCAAACATCATATGCATTATGGTTAAACCTTCCATGGTTTTGAAACTATGAATGCACAAGATCCATCGATCTTAATTGAATGTCAGATCTCGATCGTCAACAATTTAAATATGTTTGTTACAAGCTAAGCCCAAAATGGATTGATGTGTCTTTCTTTTTGGATGTTTCATGTGCATATAAAGGACTTGGTCAACCTGTTGCATGCTCAATCAATGGTAAACATGATGACAAGTATTTTGAACCCAATCCATGACATGCAATTATCCTTCAAGAAAACAAAAATAATTGGTGCAAAGAATCCATCAAGAAAGATAATGATAAAAAACTGAGTCATTTAGTAATGGGAAACCAACTTAACCAACCAGAAGAGGAATTATTTTGATGAAGGTATAGGGAAATGAGAGAGGAGGGGTAGGGGTGCAGACTTAGGTCTCAACATTGGCTCCAACTCGGGACAACACCCCCCTGTGGGGTACTTAGAACAACATATCGGTGCCTTGGAACTTAATAACTTGCTCCCACCGACCTTCTCTTACCTATGTTTCTATCTGTCATCCATCTATATCTGATATTGTCTCTCATCCATGCATCTTATTGAATCCAAAAATGTAACTACACCCCAGTGCCTTTATTGGGCTATGGAGTCTTATTGTTGATCTACTATATAAACAAACTGAAAATGAAATGCTCAAAAAAACAAGTTTATTCTCCTATTCTAATTTTTTGAAACTTTCTACTCAGGTATAAGAATATTTCCATAGTAACCATTCAAGAAATTTGTTGATTGACATACCTTCTTGTATGAAAACGTGGAAAGAACACAACAAGTGCAACAAAAGATCCATATTGAATGTATACTCATAGCTGCAAATGGATGTCAAAGTGAAATTTGCAACATTTGGTAGATTTGAAAAAACTAAATCCATGCAATCAGCTATTGGATCATAAAAGTCTCCAACCACTACCTTTTCTTGTTGTGAAAAATAAATGAATTGTCTCGAAATATCCTCAGTTTTCACTGATCCATTTTTTATGCAAACATATTCCTTCTACAAATCTAAAAGTGAAATAGAAAAAGGATGCAAACTGTCTCTGTGGCTCTTGAGATCTTGAATTGAAACATGCTCTTGATAAAAAAAAAATAATGCCCATGTCAAGTTCTACGTTACAACAATCATATACTAGTTTGCTTCTATAATGTTCGATCCACGCTGATATAAAACTTTTCTTCTCAAAACCAAGTTGTAATTTGGAGCCACAACTACCATAAGAGAGATATGATCCTTCATGGGTAGTGGATCCAATGTCCTCATGAAACTGTTGGTCAAATTGTTTATGTGTTAAATTTGCAACCTTAACAATGTTCTTATCCTCTTTCTCAACTAAAGACATCTCATAAATATTAAATAAATTATAATTATTACGAGTATTAAGATGTCCTGGAAACTATTGACATTCCTAATCAATTTTATCATCATAAGTAAACAAATATTTCTGATTAGTTATATGAGCAACAAGGTGTTTTGGAATAGCAGCTTCTTCTTCCATGAATTGATCATTACCTTCTGCAAAATCAGCTTCTTGAAAACCTCCAAGAAAATTTAAAGCATAATCATTGTTTCGTGCGCAACTAGAAAAATTTCTTATTGAACATGGAGAATCAGCTTGCTGATATAAGTTCCCCAAATATTGGATAGTAGAAAAATATGACTCGGTAGTCTTAAGATCTAGAGGAAAATTAAAATCTGAAAATTATGGATCACAATACTAAAAAGAATGTAAGCCCAAATCTGATCTCAGGCGTTCATATTCTTTCTCTTGTTCATGATATTGAAGTCTATCACAAGCCCGAAAATTCTCCTCAATCTCCCTATCACCAACATATAACTGGCCTAGTGATGAGGATCTGCTTTCTTTCAGATAAAAATCAAGATCAAGGTGTTGATATTTTATATAATACAACATGGCAGCAGTTTTGGAAGGATGAATATCCTTAGGTATATTGTAATAAAAACTGTGAAACCTTTTGTTGAACGTGGTAAGAGCTTCGTCCTCCTTCCTCTTTAAAGCATTTAATTCAATCAAGTACTGATCAAAATATTTGCTTTCACCCCAATATTTAAAAAATGCAACATGAAAATCATCCCATGAACCAATGGAACAAGATTCCAAATTTATGAACTAGAATGATGCATCTCCAAATAAATATTTGCAGAATATCCTCATAACTACATCCTCATGCATAATTTGAAAATTATCAATGAAATTTTCAAAATCTTCCAGGTGCTTCTCAGTTGCAACATGGTCTTCTCCATTTAACATAGGGAGGTAATCGATAAAATTGGGAGGATAGGCATGAAGGATAAGTGGAAGCTTCAGGGGTTTGTAATACTTCTTGATCCTAGACTGAATTTCGATAAGTTGATTACAAGGTGGAACGATGATTTCAATAAGTGGTGAATCAGATTTATTATTCACAGGCTTACATGACTGGTCATGATCTAGAGAAGTTTGGATATGATCAACATTATGGCTAGTGGGTTCAAATGAATGAATGATATTAAGATCAATAATGCAAGAGGGAAGATATTCTCTTCTCAAGGATGGATTGACCACTGTAGGCTTATAATCATCTGAGTAAAAACATCATAAGATAACTCTTTTCACATGTAAAGGAAAAGACAGGAATGAACTGATGAAGAAAAATATGAGCTCTTTGAAAAAACTTATGGCTTGGTACCTGGTCTTTCCCTTCCACCTTTTCATTTTCTATCGTTTGGGCTCATCCTCCAATGGAGTATTTTGATTGTGGAGTCGCTAGGTGAAATATTGCAGTCACTATGTGTGTCTGGCTTTTGTTCACCATCAAAAACCATATCTAATTGTTGTCATTCTCCCAGGGAAATATTGCTTTGTTACTCTGTTCCCCAGCAACGGTGCCATAAGATGTTGGTCCTAAAGTCTGCACCTGATTGCTAAAGGGCAAAGTTAGGCCACCTCAAGTTTATAATCGTTGGTTTGTCGATTTTTTTGGTCAGTTAGAGGGTTGGTTTTACCAATACAAAAGCATGGTGGGGTTGGAAAAATGATATGGATGAGGGTCCTCCTTGGTTGGTGGCACAAAAATGACAGACAAGTGAAATAATAGAGGTAAAAACAAAATAAAACAACAAAACACTCATTGAATAATGTGTTGGAAGAAGTTTTATACTTAAAATATCATTTTAAGACATTAAACATGTATCAAAAACACAATTTCTCCCACAGGTTGCAATAAAAACAAATCTTCACCAAAGCATTAATTGTTTTACAGGTTGCATATTAGTAAAGATCATTTATACAATAGCTAAAGGAAATGAAATGTACTTTGCACAAATCAAAAATTGCATTCAAGATAAGATAAAAAAAAAACACATGAAGATTTGGAAAAAAACATTGTCATCAAAAGTATATTCACCAGGTAGAGAGATTTAATCCATGCATAGAATATGTTCAACCAGCTTATGTATTGATCTTCTTTTCCCAAAAACCGACCCCTCAAAACATACAAAAACTGCATATTTATCAAAGTTGCAGAGGCTCTCGTCCATCTGGGATTGAGGCTTAACTCTACACTACCAGTTGTAAAACAACTTATTAACTTAGCTAAAAACATTGTTGGAGTATATTAAGGTATACTTTAAGCTTCTATTATTAAAAAAGAAGTGTTTCATATCACACACAAATGACCACTTATGATGCCTTAATCTAAAAGAGTCTTGAACTTAAATAACTAAAACTATTGCTAATCATAAACCAAATTGATGCATATGCTAAACCAAACTGAGTCTTTGACATAACTAAATAGGACTGATAGAACTGGATTCTGAGTCAAGTACAGGTGTACATGTGTGTTGTTTGAGGCCACCAAAAGATAACTAGGTGTGTTGGCAACTTCTTCAAATTATCTCCTTTAGAAAGCAACAAGTCTTCTGGTGCTTCTTTTGGAGTATTTGATATTTCTTTTGCAACCTGGAGTATAGTTTCTCCAATTCTCGATTATGGTGTTGCAGGGACTGGAATTGTAGCTTCAGTTTATGAACCTATTGACTGTCATCAAGATTTTATGTCTTGACCGTAACCGGGCCTTTCTTCTTGTCTTGCTTTGTTTAAAGAATAATTTAATGCAGGCGATCAATGAGGATAAGTCACTTCGGCAATTCGGCGTTCGGGAGATTTTGAATGAAGAGTATAATTATCTCTCGAATGACCGAACTCATGAAGTCATTAACCTATGCTTATCACTAATCAAAACAACCAAATATTAAGAATTTAATCATTTTAATATTTCAGGACTTCAGGTGCTTTGGCCCTTCGACCCTCCAAACATTTGGAGCTCCGGCAATTTGGGGAACCTTGTTTTCTCTGGATGAAAATATCCCAGAGTGACATGGAAGCCTAAAATGAGTGCCACGTGTCATATAAAATCAATCAACGGGTGGCATATGACGTCAACTGAAAAAGAGTTTATGAGAAAGGGGCTCTGACACTTCCGCAATTTGAGGCTCCTGGGAACTGTGTTTGCTCTGGATTTAATTCTCCCACAGTGACAATATTTTGGAGTGATGTGGCGGCATGTTTCCACAATTGATGACATGTTATAAAAACGAGAGTGACACGTGTCACTAAAATAGCGTAGATGACGTAGCCAAAGTACCAGAAATGATTTCCATGTGTCATCTGAAATCAATTGGCAGGTGGCATATGACATGTCAGCTGAAAAAGACTTTGGGGCTCCAACACTTTGGGGCTCTATGTTTGTTCTGGATAAAAATCTCCAGGACGACTGAACTCGTGAAGTGTCGTGGAAGTGAGGATCCACTTCGACAATTCGGGGCTCCGACACTTCAGCAATTCGGGGCTCTGACACTTCGGAGATTTGTGCTTGTTCTGGATTGAAATCTCCCGGAGTGACAAAGTTCCGTAGTGAAACTTCATATGCTTTGTGGTTAAACATTCCGCGGTTTTGAAACTCCGTGTAATACACCAAGTCTGAGCCCCTGCTGAATTTTAATGATGTTTATAGGCTGGTGATCCAAGTGTTTATAAGTCCAGAGGCTTATGTGTTTATTAGGCAACAGATCCTAGATGTTAAGGCCAGTGAGCCTAATGTATTATATGAAAATAATGACATCATTAATATAATTACATCGTTGCATGTAGATCGACCATGAAGAAAGAGTTATGAGGGACTAAGCTCCACTAGGTAGGGAAAGGGAAGGGAATAAGAGTCTAGGAAAAGGGCTAAGCTAGAGGGATTATCTCTAAGGGAATAATATTATATTATTATTTCCTAAAGACTAAGGTTTGAGAAATAACTGAAGTTATCCTAAGTTCCTGTGGGAAGGGGAATGAATGATAAGTGGAGCTCATGCAGCTTCATGAAGACAAGTGTCTAATTTGGGACATGTAGTTTTATGTGGGGAAATCCACCGTTGTGGGGGTTCTCTACCATTCTTTCCATGCTCCCCACTCATGCATGCACTCAGACTGAGCATTCACACAGCCACCCATTCCTCCATCATTGACCTTTGCAACCTATGAAACCTGTAAATCCATGAAGCTAACCCGTTTTCTTGTGAGGAACAACATGAATGCGCAGTTCCTGAGCCATATCGCGCCCTATCCATTTTGTTGTTGCTACCCATGTTTTTCTCTGGACTGGTGTGGCTTGTTGTCATTACCAGAGCCCATACCCAATTTTGCTACTGTGGTTACCCATTTGACTTAGGATCTGGACAGAAGAAGGCAGTTTTCAGGCCTGTGAGAAACTTTCTCCAGGTTAGAGAGGTTTTTGGGGAAGTGATTTTCCCAGAGGGAGCCTCACGACAGTTGTAGTGCTCTGCGACTTCTTGTCTAGCCTATTGTTGAAGCCCTGGAAGGGGAGTGGGGAAGTCGAAAGACTATCAATCATAGAAGGGGCACACTCCCTATGGTGGGATAGACATGTGGGGAATGAGGGACTATAAGTTGTCGACGTGAGTGGACTCGTGGGGACAGAGTCCTTCATGTAGACTTTGTAACCTCAGCCTAGCCTAGGATTCCCTTTACCCTGGGTGGAGTTTAGTCGCAACTCGGGGGTGATCCACTACTAATAGATTAGAGCAGTGTGGTCTAAGGCTAGGAGGTTAGTGGAAGGTCTGTATGTAATTGGTTAATTTCATAAAAAGATAAGTACCATCTCTATGTTAATTGTTTATGATGTGTATTATGTATATGTCTTTATATTTATAAGAATTTCATGTGTTGTTGCATGTATTTTTTACTGTGATTTCCGCATTTAATTTGTGTATTAGTAGAATGCATATTAGTTGTTTAATTTTATATGTATGATGTTCTTCAAAGAGCTCTGTCTACCATAGTCTAGCAAGTTCATGCCTGGGTATGAACAATTTTGAATATCAAACAGAGTGAGCAGTTTTGTTTTGTATTTATTTCAAGTGACATTATCGAGCAGAAGGCTAGGATGTTACAAATTGGTATCAGATCTTGAACAGAGCAGAAGTTGGGTGGTATCATGCCCTGTCTTGGTAGCCCAGGTACGCTACAAATTAGTATCAGAGCTGAGAAATAGTGGTTCTTTTCGGTGGCATGACTGGCTTGGGTGGTTGGGGACGTTACAAATTGGCATCAGAGCCCAGTTTTCGACACTGAGCCTAAATTGGGTCATATAAGTGGTTATGTAAGAAAAATCTTAGAGGGAATTGTTGTCGAGAGAGACAAAATTCTAATTTCAAATCCCAAGGTTTCAACACGGAACCTGGATTGGCCACGAATGTGGAATTTGGAGTCAAAATTCCACAAGGATTTGATGTACAGAGTGCTAGAGCGGTGTTGAGAGATCTCCTTGGTGGTAATGGAAAGATCAGGAGGTATAGTAGTTCAAGAAATTCAACAGGGAAAAGAGACCATGATAACCATGGGTTTGGAACCACAAAATTTAAATTTGAGTTGTAGGATATGTTCAGGAGAAGGTTGATCGTTCACAACCGTCAGATATAGAAAAAGGAGCATGGTGGATAAGCATAAAAGTCCTCTAGACTTTGCCACTATGTTTGATTTAATTTCTTGTCGTAAAAGAGGCAAAATCCCCGGAGCTTCGAAGTTTTGAAGTTGATCTACATCGTAGATCACTAGGATGAGTGCTTGACCATTGGATTTGGACAAGGATAGATCGAAGCCGTTAGATCAAGAAAAGATCAGGAGGTGAGGTGCAATGGTGAAGATCATATTCCAGCCATCATATTTGTGTGGGAGGAAATGTGAGTCGTATATCTCATGATAGTTCGAAGGTTCGACACTCCGGGAGAAGCGAGTCCTCAAGCTACCAGGAGGGAAATCTCTCGAAGTCCTAGACTCCAGAGTTAATCTGGACCGTTCGTGTTGGAGGACATGTGTCAAAAAATCATCCTATTCAGGAATCTGATGTTCGGGGGATTTGTGGTGTAGTATGGGAAGTCTCTCGGAGCCCCAAAGTCCCGAAGTCTAGAACCAATCTAGACCATCTGTTATCAGAGACACATGTCAACAGATTATCAAGTGTCCAGAAGTTCAGAAATTCGGCACTCTGGAAGAAATGGTTTGTGGTTGAGTGGGAGGAAGAGATCCCTGAAGTCTCGGAGCACCCAAGCTCTGGAGCCTTGAAGTCCCAAAGTCTAGAACCAATCTGGACCGTCTATTATCAGAGACACGTGTCAACAGATTATCAAGTGTCCATAAGTTCGACAATTTTTCACTTTGGAAGAAATGGTTTGTGGTTGAGCGAGAGGAAGAGATCCTCGAAGTCCTGAAACAATGGATGTGATGTGGCATGATGACATCACCTGGGTGACGTGGACCTCCCCTAGGAATGCCATGTGTCATATTATTTTGTACTTTGAGAGACCCTATTGTACCAATAACGATCCAACACATGTCACTCGATGATAAGGCCACATGTCACCCCGTGTTTTTGACACATATCACCTAGGGTGTGCAGTACTAAGTGGACCCCGAGAGTTTTCCAATTTGATGTTTAGAAGGAATGAAGTGTGAGGAAGGTGAAACCCTCGAAGCTCCGAAGAGCAGATTAAATCCTCACCATTGATCGGGAGAGGACATGCAGTAGTAGATCCCATAGTATAGAGACTTGGCACTCCAGAGGATTCAAGGCATAAGAAGTTTATGTCGAGGACTTCTGAAGGCATGAAGGCTAGAGTCCATCTCGATCATTGATCACAGAGGATGTGTGGAGCCAGATCCAAAGGTCTGGAGACTTGGTACTCCGGAGGAATTGAGTTGCAAGTTACTTGAGTCGAGAAATTCTGGAGGGTTAGAGTTAATATCAACCGTTGATCATGAGATTATACGTGGAGAAATTACATATCAGTAATGGGTGAGATCATGACCATCGGATCCACATGGAATAGATCAACGGACGGGAACGAATGCAGAAATCCAAAAAGTAAATTAACAAGGGGGATATTTCACATTTTGAAATCAATCAGGATCGTAGATATCCATTGGGAGGAAGATCAATGGTGGATGTTTATTTCTGCTCCATTTCACATCTTTCCATTGCGGAAGTCGAGTTTTTTGTTAAACCATGAGGATGTTCAAGTTTTGCAATCGACCAGGACCGACGATCTTAAAGTGATCGACAAATCAACAGTTTCTCTAGTTTCGAGGATTGGAAGTTTGGAGTTGAGAGAAATTTTGAAGCTCTGAAGACCCGAAGTCCCAAGGCTCCGAATAAGTTCCTATCAGCCTAGCGCTTGGTCACAACTCATGGTCAGGGCCAAAGAAAATGGGATAAATGCCCGAATATTTTTTTTAAGAACAAAAAAGGGCTTAAAAAAAGCTTGTGAGGTTATTGATTGTTCAGAACTACACCTAATAGAGTGAGAAAGCCTGTAAACTTGAAGAGAGGATCCAGCATGGATCCAAGAGCCAACTTGGCTCTGAGATGAAAGAATCTGTGTACAGGGATTGCATCACTAAAAAGGCAAATTTTTCAAGTATCCATAACTTCCTGCTCAAAACTCAGAATTGAGCATGGAAGCGGGCATTGGAAAGGTATTGAATAGTAGAAGACAATTGTTCACCCATAAATTGGATATGAATAGTCAAATTATCAGGAAATCAGTAGAAACAAGTTGAATATATATTATTTAACCCGAATGGTTCAAGTTTTCATGAATTGTTGAGACAGTTAGCCTAACAAAGTTTTGTTGGCTGCACATTTTTACAGAGTTAACAGCGGTCAAGCAGAAAAAAATCATCATAGAGTGCAGAGAGATATAATACGCACAAGATTCTTACAGTCGGGAAGATGAGATTAGAGGAATGGATGTCCATTTGGGAGTTGAAGGAACAAACTCCAATGGACATGGAGAAAGAAAGGATGATAACATAAATCTAGTTGAGACCATCAGAAAATTGCAGACAGATGTCCAGAGTCACAAGGTTGATAATGAAAGGACTATGAAATCCAAAGAGCAGCAGGAAGACTTCAATATGAATTTAATGAAGAGACTAGATAGAATTGAAAAGAATTTGGATAAGGAGAGTGGCTCCAGAAAATCAAGAAGCCACATGACCCTTGAGGAAAAAGGAAGATCAAGGAGTAATAGTAGACATCACCATCACTCACAAATACAATCCAAAAGGAGAGTAGATAGCAACTCAAGTCCATCCCTGCCAAGAAGCATAAGAGGTCTGGGGTGGATGAATTGAGAGGAGAAATGAACAAGATCAAACCTTCTACTTTTTATGAACAGCACAAGAAAGATGAAGATGTTGAGACATGGTTGTTGGGCATGAGAAAATATTTCTAACTGCATAATTATTCTTCTCATGCAGAAGGAATAATTTCTATTTATCAGCTAAAAGAAAAGGAATCCAAGTGGTGGGACCAACTTGTGTAGGTGCAGCACATTAAAGAGAAAAATGTGACTTTGAAGGAATTCAAGAATCATTTTGAGAAGAAATACTTAACCAAGAGGTATTATAACAAAAAGATGAAAAATTTCTTTGAACTGAAACTGGGCAGCATGACCATTGATGAGTATGAAAGAAGATTTTTAGAACTGTTTAAGTATGTCTCCTTCATAAAGGATGAGACAGTTAAGGTTCATAGATATCTGAGTGGGCTGCCATATTTCATCAGTGATAAAATTCAGTATGATGATCCTAAAACCTTGGAGGAAACCATAAGGCGATCTAAGTGCTTATATGATCAGCAAAAAGGAAATCCTACTTTCCAAAAGGCTTGGGAGGTCAAGAAGAAGTTTAAGAGGGAACAGAGGAAGAAGGGGAACAAGCCACCCTTCTTCAGAAACAGTTCTCAGGGACAACAAACCCCTAGAGAGCCCAGAGTGACTGAGACAGGTGGGAAAAGGCCAAGGCAGACACCCATAAGGAAATCCTATGTATAGATATTGTCCTAAAAAAAGTGACAAAGTGAGAGTTTTCCACAATGTACAACAAGATGAAACAGTGGAGGAAATGGGAAAAAGTGTTCCAAGGATCTATGCAGCCCTAGAAAACAAGCAAGCAGAGTTTCAATCACACATGATTGAAGTAGAAGGTATGATCAATAACCATGCCTTTTCTATTTTAATGGATTCATGAGATAGTCATAGTTATATAGCTCCTAAGGTTGTGGAAAGATTACAATTTCCAATAAGCAAGCATGGGAAATCTTGGCTGGTGCAGTTGGCTACATGAGCCAAGAGAAAAGTTGTAGAGTTGGTTAAATCATGTCCAGTGGACATGAAGGGACTAAGTACCAAGGAAGATTTGAAAATCATGTCCTTGGGTTCATATGATTGTCTAATTGATATGGATTGGTTGGACCAACACCATGTTGTCTTATATTGTCATAAAAAGGCATTTACTTGCTCGGATGAGGAAGGGAACCCAAGAACAGTCCAAGGAATTCCTAGGGAAGTTACTATCTAAGAGATCTCAACAATGCAGCTAAAGAAGTACTACATGAAGGGCTATCAAATACTTGCATATCATATGGAGGAAGCACCTAAGGATAAGGTGCCAAATCTTGAGTATCATGCGGTCCTAAAAGATTTAGAGGATGTGTATCCAAGACTCCCAACCAGATGAGTACACCGGAGTTGAGGGAGTTGCAAATGCAGCTTGAATATCTTTTGAAAAAGGGGTATATACGCCCAAGTGTGTCACCTTAGGGTGCCCCAGTTTTATTTGTGAACAAGAAATATGGGACATTGAGATTGTGCATTGACTTCAGAAAGTTAAACAAGGTAACTATAAATAACAAGCATCCTTTGCCAAGGATTGATGATTTCTTTGATCAGTTAAAGGATGAAAGGATATTTTCAAAGAATGATCACAGGTCAAGATACCATCAATTAAGGATCATAGATGAAGACATCAGCAAGACTTCCTTCAGGACAAGGTATGGTCATTACGAGTTCACAATGGTGCCATTTGGGTTATCAAATGAACCAACTATTTTCATGTGCTTGATGAATGGTGTTTTCCAGGAATACTTAGACAAGTTTGTCATTGTCTTTTTAGATGAAATCCTTGTATTTCCAAGTCAGAAGAAGAGCATGAACATCACTTGATGATGGTGTTACAAGTTTTAAGAGAGCACCATTTGTATTCCAAATTGAGCAAGTGCTAATTTTATCAAAACTGAATTCGCTATTTGGGGCATATCATATCTAAAGAAGGGATAGCAGTGGACCCTGAAAATATTGAAGCTATTAAAGGGTGGACAACACCTAAGAATGTGATATAATTCATATCCTTCATGGGTCTAGCTAGTTACTACATAAGATCCATTACAGGGTTTTCAAGGATTGCTCACCCGATTACTTCCTTGCAAAGGAAGGGGGTGAAGTTTCAATGGACAACTGAATGTGAAAAGAGATTCCATCAATCGAATCAACTATTAACTAGTGCTCCAATTCTGAGGATTGCAGATCCGAATGAATATTTCGTGGTTTTCACAGATGCATGCAAAGAAGGACTTGGTGAATTCCTTAGTCATAATGGATTTGTGGTATGTTTTGAATCTAGAAAATTGAAAGAGCGTGAAAGGCTCTACGCCACTCATGATTTGGAGTTGGCAGCCATAGTGCATGCCTTAAATAAATGGAGGCACAACCTCATGGGAAAAATAATTGAGCTGAGGACAAACCATAATGGTCTGAAATATTTGTTTGATTAGCCTACATTGAATGTTAGGCAGAGCAGATGGTTGGAATTCCTTTGTGAGTATGACTTTGATATCAAACACATCAAAGGAAAAGAAAACAAAGTGGTTGATGCACTCAACAGGAGATTTCATGAAATAAATTCTACAACCATTATCATGTATCAAACTGATCTTAAAGGATGGATTTATGAGGCTGTAAAAGTAGATTTGCAGTACATGGAGTTAGTAACAAAATTGCAGCAAGGTAAAATGCAACAGAAGGTTGAAGATTATAAATTGGGAAATGATGAAATTATTTTGTACATGAACAGAATTTATGTACACAAATATCATGAATTGAGGAGTATGATCTTGAAGGAGATGCACAATGTACCTTATGCTTGACACCCTGGATATCAAAAAGTTGTTGCAGCAGCCAAAAGCCAATATTATTGGCTAGGCATGAAGAAATAAATTATTGAGTACATTGTTAAATGTATGGAGTGTCAAAAGGTCAAGGCTTAGAATAGACACCCAGCTGGGTTGTTGCGTCCATTGCCCATTCCTGAGTGGAAGTGGGAAGTGGTGACAATGGAGTTCATCACCAAACTGTTAAGAACAAGCAAGCATCATGATGTTATCATGGTGGTGGTGGACAAGCTTACCAAATCTGCCCATTTCATTCATGTGAAGGTTACTCAGAAGGAAACCAATGTTGTTGATATTTATATGAGGGAAGTAACATGCTTGCATGGCATACCCAAGACAATTGTGTCTGACAGAGACCCAAATTTTACCTCAAATTTTTGGAAGGGATTATTCAAAGGGTTCGGAACAAATATGAACTTCAACACAACTTATCATCCTGATACTGATGGGAAAATAGAAAGAGTGAACCAAGTGATGTAGGATATGCTAAGGATGTATGTGATGGACAAAACATATAAGTGGGAGGATTATATACACTTGGTAGAATTTGCCTACAACAATGGGTACCAAGCATCTCTAAAGATGAGCCCATTTCAGGCACTTTATGGCAGAAGGTGCAAAACACCAGTAAGTTGGGATAACCTAGCAGATAATGGAGTAGTTAGGCCAGAGTTTCTTAGGGAAATGGAAGAGAAAATGTCAAAGATAAAACAAAATTTAAAGGTTTCCCAAGACAGGTAGAAAAGATATGTTGACAAGGGTAGAACTCGGAATGAATTTAAATTGGGTGATCATGTTTTCTTGAAGGTGAAGGCTAACAGAAGTTCCCTAAAGTTGGGAAATTGTTCCAAGTTGGAAGCGAGATATTGTGGGTCATTTGAAATCCTAGAGATAATTGGACCAATAGCTTATATGATTGCATTTCCTACATATATGACCATTCATAATGTATTCCATGTATCATTGCTTAAGAAATATATACCTGATGCTAATCATGTTATTGATTGGAATGTGATTCAGGTGGAGCAAGAAAGCGCTTTTCAAGTGCATCTGGTACGCATTCTGGACTGAAAAATCAAACATCTCCCTAATCGATCCATAGGGCTTGTAAAGGTCCAATGGACCTGATATGGTCCTGAGGACGCAACTTTTGAGCATGAATATTCTATGTTGGCATAATACCTGCATAAATTTGAAGATTTTGGAAATCTTTTTGATATTATGTAAATAAGATGCACTGAAGATAGTGCATAAATAAGGGGAGGGGATTGTAATACCCCAAGGTCGAGCCCCTGCTAAATTGTAATGATGTTTATAGGTTAGTGAGCCAAGTGTTTATAAGCTAGGAGGCTTATGTGTTTATTAGGCCAGAGGGACTAGATGCTAAGGCCAATGAGCCTGATTTTGTATATGAAAATACTCACATCATTAATATAAAAAACCACTAAGAGAGAGTTATGGGGGACTAATATCCATTGGGTAGGGAAAGGGAAGGGGATAAGCTAGAAGGATTATCTATAAGGGAATAATATTATATTAGTATTTCCTAAAGACTAAGGTTTGGGAAATAACTGAAGTTATCCTAAGTTCATGTGGGAAGAGGAACGAATGATAAGTGAAGCCCATGCAGCTTCATGAAGATAGGTGTCTGATTTGGGACATGTAGTTTTATGTGGGGAAATCCATAGTTGTGGGGGTTCTCTTCCATTCTTACCATGTTCCCCACTCACGCACGCACTCAGACTCAGAATTCATGCAGCCAACCATTCCTCCATTGTTGACCTCTGCAACCTCTGAAACCTTCAAACCCTTGAAGCTAGCCTGTTTTCCTATGAGGCACATCATGATTGTGCATTGCTTGAGCCATATCGCGTCCTAGCCATTTTGTTGTTGCTACCCATGTTTTTCTCTAGACTGGTGTGGCTTTTTTTCATTACCATAGCCCATACCTTATTTTTCTACTATGGTTACACGTTTGACTTAGGAGATGCATAGAAGAAGTAGGTTTCCATGCATGTGAGAAACTCTCTCCAGGTGAGAGAGGTTGTTGGGGAAGTGATTTTCCCAGAGGGAGCCTCACGACAGTTATAGTTCTCTAAGACTTCCTATTCGGCATGTCGTTCAAGCCCTGGAAGGGGAGTGGGGTAGTCAAAGGATTGTCAAGCATAGAAGGGGAACACTCCCTACGATGGGATAGGAATGTGGGTAATGAGGGACTATAAGTTGTGGATGTGAGTGGACTTTTGGGGATAGAATCCTTCTTGTAGTCTTTATAACCTCATCCTAGCCTGGGATTCCTTTACCCTGGGTGGAGTTTAGTCATAGCTCAGGGGTGACCCACTGCTGATAGCTTGGAGATGCATGGTATAAGGCTGGGAGGTTTGTGGAAGGTCTGCATGCATTTGGTGACTTTCATAAAAAGATAAGTACCATCTCTATGTTAATTGTTTATGTTGTGTATTATGTACATGTCTTTATATTTATAAGAATTGCATGTGTTGTTGCATGTATGTTTTACTGTCATTTCCACATTTAATTTGTGCATTAGTAGAATGCATATTAGTTGTTTAAGTTTATATGTATGATTCGCAACGAGCTCTATCTTCCATAGCCCAGCAGGTCCATTCCTGGGTATGTACAGTTTTGATTATCAGAACAGAGTGAGTAGTTTTGTTTTGTATTTATTTCAAGTGATATTGCCCAGCAAAAGGTTGGGATGTTACAAATTGGTATCAAAATTGAACAGAGAAGTTTTTTAGTAGCATGGCCCATCTTGGGTGGCATGGGGATGCTACAATACAAATGCACAAGAGTCGTCAATCTTAATTGATTGTTGAATCTCGATCGTCAACAATTTAAATATGTTTGTCACAAGCTAAGCCCGAAATGGATTTTTACGTCTTTCTTTTTGGATGTTTCCTGTGCTTATAAAGGACTTGGTCGACCTGTTGCATTCTCAATCAATGGTAAACATGATGACAATCATTTTGAACCCAAACATGACATGCAATTATCCTTCAAGAAAACAAAAATAATTGGTGCAAAGAATCAATCAAGAAAGATAATGATAAAAAACTGAGTCATTTAGTAATGGGAAACCAACTTAACCAACCATAAGAGGAATGATTTTGATGAAGGTATAGGGAAATGACAGAGGAGGGGAATGGGTGCATACTTAGGTCTCAACAGTTGATAACAAGACAAAGACAATTGTCTATACTGTTTTCGAAACGCTTAGAAATCTTTATAAAGATCCCTCTCACTCTAGAACGAAGTAGCTATATAGAAACCCATTTTTACAAGATTCCTCTAACTTCAGACAATATGTAAGGTGGCTATATAGAAAAAAAATTAACGATATTCCTCTCACTATTAACAACATATAAAGTGGAAATATAAAAACTCTCTTACAAAATCTATCTCACTCTTATCAACATATAAGGTGGCAATATAGAAATTTTACAAAATTCCTCTCACTCTTATAATCTACAATGAGTGGCTTACAAGCCTTCTAAATAGAAATTAGGAGATATCTACATATGAATATCATCTTAAATTTACAAATATACATATTTACGACGAAATATTTTTTTATCGATGGTGTATTCATGGACTCATCCTCCCTTAAATACTGGAAGGAGTCTCACAACTTCCTATCTCTGATAACTCCTCTGACGTTGATGTTGAATCTGACATTGGATATGATCTTGAATCCAATAAACCATTATACCAAACTATAGTTCTTCCTAGTAACCTATATAACTTCTCCTTGCGAACACCAAGTACTATTGTTGTGTCTAGAGCAGCTTCCCTTAAATACACAAGTACCTGACCATTATGGAATGTGATTGCATAACCTTCATCTTCAAAAGTCGCAACTGAGAGTACGTTTAATTTCAATTATGGAACATATAACATATGTTATATTCCTAGAAATCCTCCCGAAAACACGTCCATATAACATATGTTATATTCCTAGAAATCCTCCTGAATACTTGTCTAGTGTCAGTTCCAGATCCTACATAGCAATCTTCATCGGACTCTGAGAAAGTCATAAATATTGATCTCATCCCAATCATGTGGCGAGATGAGCCATTTTCCATAAACCATTCCTTGATGTCTTCATATGTCACTTTATTAATATCATCCATTAGGAAGTATTCTTTCTCAAATATTGCAGTAAGACCATTAACTCCATGTGGGGTTGTTGTAATATACCTAGGGAGGTAATACAAGTGGTAATATGGGAGGTTAATATACCTAGGGAGGTAATATGGGAGGTACCCAATGAGAATGAGGGTTAGGTATTATTAGTGGAAGTCATTCAATGTAAGGTGGACTAGGTCCACCATGGTATTAAATAAGGACCACAATGGTAGTTACATATAGTAAATGGGTAGTTAGAAATAATAAATGGGCTTTCTAGAAGATACCTTCTCTAGAATGTTCCTAGGAGATAGCGAATGCTATATAAATAAGAGTAATTAATGTAATTGAGATGGTGAATATTATTGTGAATGTACAAACAAGTATTGCTTGAGGAGTTTTATCCTTCCTGAAGGATTAATATATGGTGTTACCCTACCTAAAGGGTTTTCTACATTTTTTTGTTCAATATTTGATGAATGGTTTTGGTTTTTATTCTTAATATTTACTTAATTATATTTGCAAATCTGGTATAGATACATAACATTTGGTATCATAGCTCTTTCCTTGGGCAGGAAGAGAATATTTTTTTAGTTATTTTTGCATAAATTTTTTAAGAAAAAAGGGGGTGGCGCACTTCAGGCTCGGATATGAGACTTTATGCTCAGAATTTTCATAAACCAATTGGATATTTTGATTCCTCTAAGAAAAATACCCAATTTCAAAAAATAAATCAAATGAAACATAGTCGAGGAAATAAAGTTATGAGCATTTTAAATTCGACAGTTTTTCAGGGTTTTTCGGAAAAAGCTATTATTTTCTGTAGTTAGTTATCTTTTTTTTTAAACCCTAGTTCATTTTTTAGCTATGGAAAATATGATGGTCCTAGTATTAAATACTTCATCAAGGCCCTCAAGTCCGGACGAGAAGAGAAGTGGACATTTTATGTATCCTCTTATGTTTGAGACGATTCTAAAACATGGTGGAAATCATTGAACGAGCTCATGATGCTAATGATTTCCGATGAAGAATTTGAACAAGTACTTTTAGACAAGTGGTCTCATATGAAGTGTAGGGATAAATACATCACCAAGGGTTTATTTTCATGTGGAAAATATATATTACAGGTCCATGGTTGTATTCACAAATAAAATGTAATTGTTTCTATTATCCCTAGCTGCCAACAAAATTTTATCAATGTTCAGTTGGTTAATAGATTGTGAATTCCTACAAATAATATCCAAAACACATAGGATGAGAGTGAAAATGTTTAAATTTTTAAATATTTGAAGCTCAGTATGGATAAATGTGTGTTGCATTCATATTTTTATGCTATATATATGGATGAGGTGGATATTATTTGGGGATACCCTTGGATAGCCACAATTGGTACAGTTAATATTAATGTGGAAAAAAAAAATTGAAACTTTGGTACAAGAAAAAGAAAGTTACATTGCAGGATGTGTCTCTTAGTAAGAAAGAAGGGATTATGGGGGAAAGCAAATAAATTATTACAGAGTCTAAAGCAAACTTAGAGCTAGAGTCTACAGTAGGAGATGAAGCAAAGCCACAGGATGGACATAATAAATAATATAAGGGGGTCATTGACTCAAAGGCACAATGTGTTATAGATTTGAAGAAAAAAAAATGATTCATACAGTCGTGGTATATCACCATCAACATCATATCAAGAAACAACAGTCATCAAGACAATGGCGTGAGCATCCACGCACTTATGCACAAGCAGGGAACCATAAAGGAAACCAATCAATCGACACATGGAGGCCTACCAGCACTATAGGAAGACATCAGGATCGAGAACCAAGTCTAGGGAAACATCAACACGATGCAAAGCAAGATTAGGGTGGCATGGAAACAATTGAACATCATGTTCAACTTCCATTAATATGGATGGATGGTCGCACTTGGTACGAGTTGGCTACAATTCTCATTCGTTCATATCGTATGGTCTCTTCTCATGTTTCAGAGACGAAACATACTTAAGGGGGCTAGAATGTAATATACCTAGAGAGGTAATATGGGTGGTAATATGGGAGGTACCCAATGAGAATGGGGGTTAGGTATTATTAGTGGAGCCCATTCAATGTAAGGTGGACTAGGTCCACCATGGTATTAAATAAGGCCCACAATGGTAGTTACATATAATAAATGGGTATTTAGAAATAATAAATGGGATTTCTAGAAGATACCTTCTCTAGCATGTTCCTAGGAGATATAGAATGCTATATAAGGAAGTGTAAGCAATGTAATTGAGATGGTGAAGATTATTGTGAATGTACAAGCAAGTATCGCTTGAGTATTTTTTTCCTTCCTGAAGGATTAATATATGGTGTTACCCTACCTCAAGGGTTTTCTACATTATTGTGTTCAATATTTGATGAATGGTTTTGGTGTTTATTCTTGTTATTTCTCGAAGTATATTTACAGATCTGGTATATATATAACCATTGTTACTTGTCTTGTTGCAAGTTCCTTTACATGTTTATGGTTCTACTTCGGACATAAGTGTGGGTAAAGTGTCCAACACTTCTCGACATTATGTCCACTCTTACCACATTAAGAGGAGAGTATCTTGTTCCCATCTTGGAACCACGATCATTTTATGTCATTCCTCGTTTTCCTTTGCGTTGAGAAATGATATTTACCTTTATCCTTGTTCTTGGAGGGATTTTCTTGCACAGACTGTCTTCTTCGACACTTATCCATATCATGGTTACTAGTTCCATAGGAAGCACATGGATACATAGGCCATTTAGCAGTGGGAATTGTCTTTATTCCCTATTTAGAATGCACATATTTCTCTGGATATGTCTTACACATGTAACCTTTCTTTGGACTGGAAGGTAATCCTGACTACTTATGAAGGGCATCTTCATCTAAAGTTCTCTTTGCTTCAACCATCCTTGAGAATATCCATCTTGATGGGAAAAAGAAAAATATGAGGAGTCATCCTTCTCAATCATTCCTTTTGAAAGAGATAGTACCTTTTGCATTGGAGACTTTGCATTCTCATCTTGCCAATCTTCATGGATTGATGCTAATGGTGCCAATACTTGATTCATGATCTGCAACTTTCTTTCCAACTTATGAAAAATACCTCTATGGAATTCCTCATGGCATATCAATCAATATTGTAGACTCTGCTTCTCTTCCCCAAGAGTTTGCAATTGCATCCTTAACTCAAAATTCTCCTCCTGGATTTGTCGATTAATATTCTTCTGCAACCTCGACTTCATGAGAGATTTACTCATTTTTTCCTCTTGACAAGAGCCTTCAATACCTTCACCAACTTAAGTATTGGACCTTGTCACATCAACAACTTGAAAATTCATGTCAAAACTAGCTATGATACCACTTGATCCGAAAATCCTCAAATACCATCTATTCCTTTAAAATATACATATAGCATCTAACTTAATTCAAAAATTAATTTTGATCATATTGAGGTGATTTGAAGAAAAATAATGTTGTGCTCCTTATCCAAAAACTCATAATACTAATGATTAATTTGCAGATTATTGAGATGACACAACAGAAAATAAAAGAACTCAAATTACATATATTGATGACATGTGTTACTTCATCTTCAAGTCTTCTTATATAGTAAGACTATTATGCATCATCTCAAAATGCCAAATTACATTACAGTATGGACTTACAAAAAGCCAATTTTATGGACTCTCTTTAATTCCACTGCTCAAACTTAGAAAAAGAGTTTACCATTGAATTCCTTGTGAAATTGTGAGAAATTTGAGTATAAAGTCTATCAAATTATGAACTGGCTCAATTTCACCCTCTTTACACGCCAAACAATGCACTATGGCACTCATTAATGGAAATATGGACTAAGACTTTTACAAATAAACTATGATAAAAAAATAGACCTCAAATTTGTATTCCTCGTGAGAAAAAAAGAGAAACGAGTATAAAGTTGCCTATGTGTAGTCAGTATACCTCACGGCATGCATATCGAGACAACACCATACTCCTCTTCTCTTCTTGCATGCAAATCTATGAGTTTGTACCTCAGGATCTATATATGCATTGAAATAGGTGCCTTCTTGGGATCTGCACTCTTGGTATGTGTGAAAACATGGGAATTTGTGCCCATTATATAGGTCGTGGGCCCTTAACTCCCCATTCTAAACTATAGGGAAAAAATGTATTAATTAGTTGGGGAATCCTGTAATAAGGGATTCTATTGGCATATTGGTTAAGGAATTGACAATATGTTTGGTAGGTCAGGGGTTCGAGCCCCACCAAACTTTAATCCTTTCGTTGTTTTGTTATATGGTTGGTAACCATATAATATATATGGTATATGACACTGATCCAAAAAATCCTTATATGTACATAATTTTAAATATACATAATCATCTACTTGATCTTCAAAAAAAATTGATCGCTTGACGGTTTTGAAAATTACATGTGAAAATCCCTCGGGGGGGGCAGCTCAATTGGAAAGTGTCGTGAAAATGAAGTTCCAAGAGGTCTCGAGTTCAACTCCCCCCGACTAATCTAGTGTGTAGAGTGTGGGGTAGCGTGGCCACACCTGGAGGTTATAGTGGTAGCAATTGGTTAACACGACCACGTGTAACGCGAGTACCTACCCAACTAGTTCTTGTTTCCGCCAGCCATACAAAAAAAAAAATATGTGAAATACTTATTTAGCCAAATCCACTTTAATGATAAATGATTTGCAAATAAACTTGAATGAACAACCATAATATAATCACATACACAAGTTGGACAAAACATAGTTCACCCAATTTGGGCTACCTCTCCAAGTCCACTTCCAATAGAGACTTCTTGTATTAATGCCCAAATGCTTGTTCTTTACAATGATCTTTTTACATGTTTCTCAAATGAATAAATATAGTGCACCATTGGATTCTTCGTGAAAAATCATGCAAAAATGATATAAAATTATACTTGAAATTCCATAAAGGTGACCCACAACAGGCTTTACGGTGTAGCCTCGTACCCTTCATACTCTTGGCACTCTTTACAAGACTGAAATATCTGCATAAAATGGTGTGTCCTCTGCCTTAGGTGTCCATCATTAAATAGGCACCCCTCCTTAACCAAATTTTGTGACTTTAGGATAAGCTTAATTATGATTTGTTGTATAGCTATAACCATCTAACATTAGCAGAAAGATGGCTAGTGGAGGTTATATATTTATTACTATAGTTTCTAGGTCGGGGGTTCCATTCCCATTGAATGCCATATACATTGGTGCATTTTTGTTATAATTTATAGCTATAACCTATAGTTTGAAACCTCCGCCTGTTTTTTGGAATATAGTTATGTTTTTGTTATAACATATATCCATATGTTATATATATCTTACCACCTCTATGAATATATATTGTCATAAAAATAATATATTGTTATAATATAACACATGGTTCTAACTCCCACGTGAACTTTGTGATATCCCCTTATGTGAATATGTACGGCTATATGTGATGTATAAATACCAAGGGCCAAGGGTTGAGGGCTTAGGCCCTCGACCCTTTGGATTCCCCTATAAAACTTTATACCATGTTAAATATATAATTTTCCATATGTTTATCAAGACTCGTGATGTGGCATGCTAGTGTGGAGAGATATGTTAAGAATTGAGTTATGGAGGTTGCGGGTTTGACCCTGGTTGCAAGTTCGGCCATCTTTGACTCGATAACTTTTAATATAACTTGATCAATATTGGCCAATGGGAGGTTGCCATGTGGCAATTCTCATTGGCTCTTCAATGCCACATGTCATCACTTGATTGGACCACCTATCAACCTGGAGTTGGATTGTACATTACCTAGTCAACTTCCAATTAGGTGCCACATTTCACCCCTGCAGTGGTGACATGTGTCACCTCTTTATTTTCCTTGTACTTTGACCTTTGACTAGAACTTTGACCACTTATAACTTTTGCATACAATCTCCATTGACTCATTATTTGCATCGTTGGAAAGCTAAGGATGAGCTCTATGCATTGATGGATTTTTTGGGATGATTTGAATCATTTTTTTTTTTATCATTCCTTAACCATTCTAGACCTCTATGGATGCTCCAAATATTTCTGGACCTCTGTGAGCATTCATGGATCCTCCTGGATTATTCCTCCCCATTGGAAGACTTTTGGACCACCAAAGTTTTATTCAGCAACTAAGTGAGGGTAGAGTTCCCTCACCCTTCCTATATACATCCATTTGGATTTACTTGGTTTTACCCCTTTAAGACCAAATCTAAGATATTCCACATCACCTCGCTATGAAGTTATGATCCTTCTATCGAGAATGACATCTTCCTGTAGCTCATCCAAATATTATGGAGGAAATCATCAACTGCTAGAACCTGAATACTTTCATCTTCATCCATAATCATAGGAGGCTCATAAAGATTCAAATTATCAACATTTACCATTGAATACATTTGCATGTAGGATGGTAGATATAAATGAAAGGAATTAGTACCAATCTTCACTAAGATATTGAATGGACCATATCGGATTGGACTTAGCTTTTTACCTTTAGCTTTCATTCTATCTTTGTTGATATGTAGCCATACTTGACCACCAACTTTGAACAGAGGATCAACCTGATGTTTATCATGATTTTCCTTATACTCGGCTTGGCTCTTCTCCAATTGTTCATGTACTGCTTGATGTACCTGTTGAATATTTTGAATGAACCTTGTATCTTTATCTATATCATTCTATCCATATTCTTTACCTACTTCTCCAAAAACAAATTCCATAGGTGATTTAGGAAAGTACCCCAAACATACTTCAAAAGGATTTTTTTGAGTAGACAAATGCATGTCATGTTATAAGCATGTTGGATATAAGGCAATTGTTCATCCCATAATTTATGATGCTTTTTGCAGTATCCTTGAAGTAGATGTATCATTGTTCTATTTACTACCTCTCTCTATCCATCTGTCTACAGATGAAAATTCGTGCTCTTCTTCAACTTAGTGTCCATTAGCTCCCATAAATGAGACCAAAACATTCCCAAAAGTGAGAGCCTCGATATGATATAATAGATGTAGGAAGTCCAAAATGAACCTATACATTAGCGAAGAAAATTTGTGTTATTTGTTCATCTATGACCTATTTCCTACATGGCATTAGAATACACATCTTGCTAAATCTATCCACCACGACATATAGATAATCATGATTTGTCCTGGACATTGACAAACCCCTTACAAAGTCCAAGGGGATACTTTCACATGGCTGTGAAGGTACCCAAAGTGGTGTATGTAACCCCAATTTTATGTTGCTAGGTTTACTTGTGGCACACATGACACACCCTTTAATATACTTGGAAACTATCTCATTCATCCTATAAGACTTGTTTAACACTCGTTAATGCATGTAGAGGTGCTTCAATGTATGATAAATTAGTAATGAATTTCCTCCAGTATTGTAATGCTCCTAAGAATCTCCTGACCTCGGTGGTAGTAGTTGGATTGGGCCATTTCACAATGACTTCTACTTTTTCAGGATCTATTTTTAGATGATCATTCCCTACAATGTAACCCAAATATACTAGAGAATTTTTTCCAAATTCACACTTAGACATCTTGATATGAAACTTCTCCTTCTTCGAGAGTTCAAAGACTTCCATGACATGCTTTAGATGATCTTCCCATGTTCGTCTAAATATCAATATGTCATCTAAATAGAAAATAACAAAATCATCTATGTAGGGTATGAACACATCATTCATCACTCTCATAAAAAAATTTGGTCTGTTACATAACCCAAATGGAATAACCAACCATTCAAAAAAGCCTTCCTTGGTCTTGAAAATAGTTTTCCATATGTCATCTTCTACAATTTTGATCTAATGGTAACCATTTCGCAAGTCCAACTTAGTGAAACACACAACATTCTTTAATTGATCTAATAGATCATATATTCTTGGAGAGGATAATGGTTCTTTATCATGATCTTTTTCAGGGATCTAAAATCTATACACATCCTCCATATGCCATCTTTCTTTGGAACTAATACAATAAGAGAACCACACGGAGAGGAGCTTGGTCTGATGACTCCTTTGTCGAGTATCTCCTAAACTTACTTCTTGATTTCTATATTCTTGATTGTTGATGACATGTACATTCCATTTTTTGGAAGAGGAGCATCCTGCTGCAAATATATTTCATGTTCTACCTCTCTTTTAGGAGGCAAACCTGTATGTTCCTAAAATAACTCATCATAATTAGATATGATGTTGATCAATTCCTGCTTATGATTTGTATCACAACCTACTAAAGAATCTATTATATCTTCTCCTTTATGTTTCACTATCATGAAAACAAAATATTTACTTGTGCTCACGAGTCTCTTCATTTTCCCTGTGCTCATTAAAGAAACATTAGTTTTGACGTGATGATCTCTGACAATATATTGAATCCCATCCTTAAGAAGGTGATATTTGTTTTCTTCTCGATAGAACACATCCTTCATGTCAAATAGATATGGACTACCCAAGAAAATGTCACTAATCTCAAGAGTCACAACATCTAACTCAACCTCGTCAAAGAACTTAGTTGTAATTGCAACTTGATCTTACACTGCTTTGTTACCTACAACTTAGCATCGTCACACACCTAGCCTAATGGATATGGATTTTTGTGAGGTGTCGTCTTCAATCCCAACTTATTAAAAATTTCTTTAGATATTAGATTTGGTTGAGATCCACTGTCAAATAAAGTTTCTACCTTTGTATGGTTGAATATAACTCTGACATGAAAAAGCGTGCTCCTTTTCTTTTGATCAATATCACTTTCAATCTTGGTAGATTGCACTAAGGAATTTGAATTGATAACTGATATATATTTTCTTCCTTTGGCCATGATCTTGGATTCATCTTCGGAATCTGACCCTAGATCCTAATGAGTTGATGCAAAAGTCTTTTGCTTCCCTTTACCCTTGTATTTATCCAGTTGTAATTCTGGATGTAGCTTCCAACATTGTGATTCCTCATGTCCCTTTCTCTTACAGTGAGAACATGTAGGTCTTCCCTCAACTTGCTTCACCATGGTTTATTTCTTACTATTCCATTTACCTTTCGATTTCTTCTCATACTTGAATGGATTCTTATTTTCGATCGCATGCTTACCCTTACTAGCCTCTAGATGTGTATCTTGTATTGACAACTTATCAATGTTAATAGGACTAAAAAATAAAAACAATGTGACAAAGATATGAGTGCATGCCACCAATGTACTTTAGAAGAGTTTCATGAGTATACAACGAAATTCTTAGGGATAATGCCTTCTTTTTGAATTCATGTGTATATGCCTAAATATTTTGGCCTTTCCCTATCTAAGATGTTGCCACTCAATCATTTCCATCTGTGTATGTGGCAGTTGATAGAATTATTTTCTTACAGCCTTAGTAAACTTATCCCAAGAAGAGATTAACTTACCCTTTTGAACCAGATCAACTTGCATCTTACTCTCCCACCATATTAAGGCAGTTCCACTTAGTTTAATAGAATCTAATTGTATATTTGTAGTCTCGTCCATAATTATTTGAACCCTGCAATATACCTCTATTTGCTTGATCCAATTGTGCAATTTCTCGGTATTGAATTCTCCATCAAAATTTGGCAACTCGAACTTAACATCCAATTTTAATAAAGGAAGATTATGGTCAGTCTTCTTTGAGGACTTATTTTGATGAGAATAATGTTTACTTGCTTCATAAGAAACTGATGAGGAGGAGGAGGAAGGGGAAGGGGACTCGGAAGGTCCACCACCTTCACCTCCTCCTCCTCCTCCTTTCACTAAAGATTATTTGCTTGCAAGCCTTTGAATTCTCCATTCTAACTCATCTATTGTTTTTTTTAGGGATTGAAGAATAGATCTGATCTCTTCATGACTCATGGCATGATATTCTTCTTCTCCTTTTTCAAAATCCATCTTATGTCGTCGAAATCTCTTTCTAATTTCAGACTTATAAATTTCAAGTTTTCCTTTACCAACTTTGAGTTTTTCTCTTGTAAGAATCCACTTGCAAAATACTTGTCAAACCTACTATGATACCAACTTGATATGAAAATTCCTTAGATGTTGATAATTTTAATTATACATATTTATCTACTTCATCTTCGAAATAAAATGATCACTTGGCGGTTTTCCAAATTACATGTGAAATACTTATCTAGCCAATTCCACTTTAATGATAAATGACTTGCAAATAAATGAATTTGAATGAACAAAAATAATATAATCACGTACACTGGAGAAAATGGAGTTCACCCAATTTGGTCTACCTCTCTGGGTCCACTTCTAATAGAGACTTATTTTATTAATGCTCAAATGCTTACATTTTACAATGACCTTTTTACATGTTTCTCAAATGCATAAACATAGTGCACCATTAGATTCCTGGTGAAAAATCATGCAAAAATGATATAAAATACTTTAAATTTCGTCAAGGTGACCCCTGACATTATTTACGGTGTAGCCTCATACCCTTAGTACTCTTGGAACACTTTACAAGACTAAAATATCTGCATAAAATGATGTTTCCTCTGACTTGGGGTGCACACCATTAAATAGGCACCCCTCCTTAACCAAATTATGGAACATTAGGATAAGCTTAATTATGATTTGTTCTATAGTTATAACCATTTGAAATTAGTGGAAAGATGGATAACATAGGTTATATATTTATTACTATAGTTTGTAGGTCACGGGTTCCATTCCCACTGACCGCCATATACATTGGCACATTTTTTTATAAGTTATATCTATAACCTATAGTTTGAAACCTCTGCATGTTTTTTAGAATATAGTTATGTTATATATATATATATATATATATATATATATATATATATATATATATATATATATCTTACCACCTCCGTGAATATATATTGTCTTAACAATAATATAACATAATGTTATAACTCTCGTGCAAACTTTGTGATATCCCCTTGTGCGAATAGGTATGGCTATATGTGATGTATAAATACCAAGGGTTTGGTCGCCCATATATAACTTTATACCATGTTAAATATATAATTTTCCATATGTTTATCAAGACTCATGGTGTGGCACATTGGTGTGGAGAGATGTGTTAAGACTTGGGTTATGGAGGTTGCAGTTTCAACCCCCGTCGACTCCATAAATTTTAATATAACTTGACCAATATTGGTCAATGGGAGGTTGCCACATGGCAGCCTCTCATTGGCTCTTCAATGCCACATTTCATCACTTGATTGGGCCACCTATCAACCTATATTTGGATTGTACCTTTCACAGTAAGCTTCCAATTAGGTGCCATGTGTCACCCCTATAGTGGTGACATGTGTCACCTATTTATTTTCCATGTACTTTGACCTTTGAATAGGTTTGATTGGAACTTTGATTGCTTATAACTTTTGCATACGAGATCTGTTTGAATCATGGTTTAAACCATTGTAAATATGATGACGAGCTCTATGCATTGATGTTGTTTTTGGGACGATTTGAAGCATTTGAGTTTTGATCATTTCTGAACCATTATGGACCTTTGTGGATGTTCTGGATCTTTTTGGACCTCTATGAGCATTTCTGAATCCTCTTGGATCAAGAACAGACCATTGTTAACTCCCCGTGCGGATATAGGTCATGGTCACATAAACATGGTCGAGGGCTTAGTCCCTTGGCCTTTTTACCACCATTTGAACCTTTGAACAATGTTAAATAGATGTGGCACCATGTATTGTTAAGAAATAATGTGTGGGAGCAATGGTAAAAAAAAATTGTGTAAGGCTTTGGGAGGTCACGGGTTCAATCCTCCGGACTGCCATATAATTTTAACACACATAAACCATAATTGGACAATGGGAGGTCATCAACATACTTATTTTGGACCAAGCATCCAAGCACTTGGTACTCATCTTGTAAGGTACGATACATAATGTAATATGCAAAAACATAAATATTCGACAAACGCCAATGGAACAGTAAAATATTAAGAATAACAATACCAACAATAATACCTTTATTGAAAGAAAGAAATGTTCACTTGCCTCTTCAAGGGGAAAGCCTCCAACAAATAAGAGCTCTATTACAATAAATATCAATACAATGCTTTCTCATACCTCCTACTGTTATTTATACTAATTATGTCTTCTAAAGAGCATTCTAGAGGAATATCTTTCTAGAAGCAAAAGCTTCTACAAGGTCTTCTTACATTGACTTGTTCACATTTATTAAATATTCCTTATTAACTAATGTCAACCTTTATTACATGGAAAATATATTATTCTATCTACATTAGGGGTTAGGGAGGTTAGGTCCCTAACATTCCCCCACCCCCTTGAAAAAGAGCCTTTTTCTCAAGGCTTAAGATGTGGAAATTGTTGCAGAATGGTAGCTAACTCCCAGGTGGCATCTTCTGGTGGAGTATCCTACCATTGAACTAATACTTACTAGATGGTACGCTAATGGAGATGATGCTTGCACTGGTCCAATATTGCTTGTGGCTACAACCAAATGGAACCTTATTCATCCAACTCTAGTAGACTAGTCTGGACATGGAACTTGGTGTTAATCACTTTCTTTAGGCATGCGACATAAAAAAAAAGATGTAGCTTGGAGTGACTGGGAAAACATAACGGATAGGCCATTGGCCCCACGCATTTGAGAATAGTATAAGGACCATAAAATTTGGGGGCAAGTTTTTGAAACTGTGGGGATTTTAGTGAAGTCTTCTTGTATGGTTGTAGATGGAGAAACACCTAGTCCCATTCAACAAATTGACATTTAGAAAAACCCTAATCTACCTATCTCTTCATGTGGTTCTGATCCATGACCAAATTTTCTTTGAGAGTATGAAGAATGGGCATGCATATTGTAAGATTATGGTCGACCTCATGAACCTTGGAGACACTCGACATGTATGGGAGAACCGGTGGTGGCTTCTATCTGTAGAATTATTCAAAGGGAGTCATATGAGTGGCAATATGGTAAGAGGTGTTGTACCACCATTCAAGTAGGGGTAACCATTGAACCCATTGATGTTGTCTATCAGACACAAAACACCTCAAATATGTTTCCAAACACTTATTGACCACTTTGGTTTGGCCATCCATATAGGGATGATAGGCTATGATGAGATGCAATTGGGTACCCTAGAGCCTGAATAATTCTTGCCAAAAATTACTGGTAAAATTTGGATCACGATCATAAACAATAGAATGAGGCATGCCATGGAGCTTGAAGATATTATCCATAAAAAATTGAGCCAATGTGGATGTGGTGAATGGGTGTTGAAGAGAACATAAATTATCATATTTGTAAATACGATCCACTACCACCATGACGATTGCCTTATTTCCTGATTTGGGTAAGCCAACAACAAAATCCATAGAAATATCCATAGGTGGAATCGGAAGTGGTTGGAGTGTGTGAGGAGTTTTGACAGTCTTACCCTTATTGCATTGATAGCTATCACATTTGGTCACAAAGGTGTGAATGTCTTGTTTCATATTTTCCCAGAAGAAAGAACGTTTGACCCATTCATAAGTTTTGGTAAAACTCGGATGCCTTGTTGTAGGTGAATCATGAAAATAAGAGAACATTGTGGATTTAAGGGTCGATTGTTTGCTTATACATGCAACCTTGATAACAAAAATCTTCATTGTGTCAATATTACCCTAGAGAAACTTGTGCATCCTATTGCAGTTTTTGGATTAGGCTAGAAATTTTGGGGTCTTGCGGCCATTCTTGGAAAACAACCGGAAGCTTGTCTGTGACAATGAATGAGAGGGAATAGAGGCACATGTCTTCATCATATTTCCTGGAAAGAGCATAAACCACCAAATTTTCATTTCCCTTTTTGTAAATGATCTCATAATCATATCCAAACAGTTTGGTCACCCATTTTTTTTTCTCTAGGGATGAAATTCGTTGTTCCAGGAAGTATTTGAGGTTTTGATGATCCATTTTAATTTGGAAGCATTGTCCCAATAGATAAGGGTGTCATAGATCCACTGCATGAAAAATATCCAATAATTCCTTTTCATAGATCGATTGGCCCAAATGTCGCTCCGAAAACTATTTGTTGGTGAAAGCCAAAGGTCATCCATCTTGCATGAGGGCTACCCAAATTCCTCTCCCAGATGCATCACATTCCAGAACAAAAGTCTTGGTGAAGTCAGGGAGGGCCGATACAAGAGTAGTGCACGTAGCTTATTTCAAGGATTGGAAGGATTGGTCAATTGTTGGAGTCCAAATGAAAGCATAATTTTTAAGGAGAGATGTTAGGGGAGCCACAATTTTTTTATAATTTTGAACAAACTTGCGATAATATCCCATTAAACCCAAGAAACCACATAGGATTTTAAGAGTTTTAGGGTGAGTCCAATTATGCATAGCTTCAATTTTCTTAGGATCCACCCTTACACCATACTTACCAACAATATGATCCACATACTCAACTTCAGAGACACCAAAAGAACATTTAGACTGTTTGAGGAAAAGTTAGTGCTTGGAGAGGAGATGGATAAATTGATCCACGTGGTTGAAATGGGATAGCCACATTTTACTATAGATGATAATATCATCAAAGAAAACTAACACAAAGTGACAAAGGAAAGGGAGAAAGACATGATTTATGAGACTTTGAAAATTGGATGGGGCATTACAGAGACTAAAGGGCATGACCAAGAACTCATAGTGACCCTCATGAGTGAAAAATGTAGTCTTGGGAATGTCTTCCTCTTTCATATGTATCTGGTGGTAGCCATAATGTAGGTCAAGTTTGTTAAAGTATTGAGCCCCATTGAGTTCATCCAGAAGGTCATCTATGATAGGAATGGTAAATTTGTCCTTGATGGTAAGTTTATTGAGGGCATGAAAATCAAAACACATGCACCAAGTGCCTTCCTTTTTGAGGACCATGTATAGGTGAATAATAAGGTTTGGTACTAGGACAGATAACTCACACTTCTAGAAATTCTTGGACAATTTTCTCAATTTCATTTTTTTGAGAAAAGGGATGACGACAAGGGTGAACATTGGAAGGAATATCGCCTAGGATTAAAGGAATGGAATGGTCACAGTCGTCGTGGGAGGGGGGAATTCCCTAGGGAGTTTGAAAAACAATGTGATGTTGGGAAAGGATATATTGAAGGTTAGGGTGCACAAAGGGTGTCTCAACCACTTAAATGGAATGGAGTTGGGAAATGATTCCAGAATGACCTTTTTGAGTAACTTTTCCATGCGGTGGGAACTAATGATTTCTAGCGAGCCTGCAGTAATTCCATGGAATTTATAATGTTGTCCTTCCTATTGGAATTGCATGGTTAAATCCTTAAAATCCATGGTTATGGGGCCCAGAGTGTGTATCCACTAAGAACCAAGAACAATGTCACAACCACCCATGTCAATAACAAACATGTGATATTTCAAGTTATACTGACCAATTTGTAGGCACACGTTTTCACAATGCCCCCACATTTCATGGAACCACCATTGACAATCATTATTTGAAAACTGTTGAAAAAACAAATATAATAATTGATTTATTTGGAAAGGTGTCGATGAACGAAATTATGAGCAGTACCACTTTCAACTAGGATGATGAATTTCATGTGCTTAATGTAACCAATCAAGTTGATTCTTTGGGGAGCAAAAAAACAAGTGACAGGATTTAGCGAAATTAGTGGTTCAACTTTGTAAGGATTAGTGGGAAGAAAAATATCATCTACTTGGGGTAGCACTACCTCAAGTAAAACCTCAACATCTTCATCAAAAAAATCCTCCAAAATGGTCATAAAAAGCTTTTTTTAGTTACACTTGTGCCCAGGAAAGTATTTATCATCTCAATTATAACAAAGACCCTTGAGTTGCGTTCAACCATTTTCGCCCGTGTTAATTTTTGGACCTTGATAAGAGTGGTCGGAGGTGCAGGATTGGGAGGCCTAGGATGGGTAATAAAAGTAGGTTTCTTGTTCTGGGAAGAGATGAATTGTTGTGCCTTGGTGCATTTATTTTCTTCCAACCAAGTATGGGGGTGAGCCATGAGGACCTGGGCTCGAATTTCATCCTTGAGGCCACTAATAAAGCATTCCCAGAAGAAGGCATCGGTCATACCCTCCATGTGGAAATCCAAGTGCTCAAAGGTAGTGATAAAATATTCCATTTTTCCAAACTGTTTCAACTTGGTCAAGAGACCTAAAGGGTTGGTGTCTGTGTCAAAGCGTTTATACAGCTTAGAAACAAAATATGTCCAAGAAACATACCCTTGGCGTGCATTTCAACACCATTAACACCATTTCCATTGTTCCATATCCAAATAGAGAAAATTGTAATGAAGCTTGGTCAAGTCATCAGTAATGCCACATAGGGAAAAATAATGTCCCATCTGAGTAACCTAGGTTGTTGGATCTAAGCCATCAAATTTGTTCACCTCAACTCTGGGAAGATGGGAGTCACGATTAGAATGAAAGTTCAGAGGATGTGAAGAGTAAACACCTCTGAATTGGGGGTTTGGGCCAAAAGAGGAAGGACCTTTGGATTGGGTCATAAATTTTTTGAGAGTGGAGTGGAGTTCATCCATTAGACTATTGAACTGGTCCTAAATGAGGTCCACTTTGGCATATATGGAAGTCATGTCATTATTCACTTTGGCCTTAACTACAATAATGTCATTATTTAGTTTCTGATTGATTTCTTCTTGAAGAGTGGGAACCATTAGGGGAGGGGTGGGTCCAAAAAAGTAGATAAATGATAAAGACCACTATGCTCGGGGAAACGAGAGGAAGCTAATGGGATAAGTGGGAAATAAGGGTACCAGGAAGGGTATGGATTCACGGGGTAAAAAAATGGTTAAAAATGATAGGTGTCACAATGATTAGGGAGAAAAGGGGAATCCAATTGGATAGGTCTCAAACAAGTTTTTTTTTTACTCCTGCGAAGTTATGCTCCAACCTGAATAATAATGCAGTGTCGAAATGCCCAAATTATTAACCAAAAAAATGTGTAGTAATTTCGCAACCATAATGTAGGAGGAAAGGTTTGTTGCCAAAATATCCTTTATGTTCCTTGTATGGTATGTTCTCCCCAGGTAAGGGTTTTTAAGGTTCCTAGGGACAAGGGTTTTCCATGTTCTATAGCTCTCTAATATATGTGTGGGGTTGAATAGTAATACTCGACCCAATATCTCATGGCACCAACTAAAGAGGCTCGACAATACCCTTAGTCATACTACCTGATTACCCAAGTACTAGAGAGTATATTCCTAAGTGTTTTTGTCGGTGGCACTATAACAGTCAGGTGGACGATTGGTTGATCTAGGGATGGTTTCAAGAGACCTAGTGGACTCTCGATATATGTGTTGGTATGTAGGAGTGATGGTCATGTACATATTTTTTCTAATGTAGTACTACTCGAGAGGTTTACAACAAGGTGAAACTTTTAGTTTCTGGCAAACTCCATGAAACCATTTGTATTTCCTACCTGTAGTCTTCCCCAACATAGTTTTACCCATTAAACGACAGTTCTTTGTGCTTTAAATATGTCAGAAGTACACGTCTCTACCTTGGAAAAAAAATTAACCCACAATTCATGCCAAGGAAAGTTCTATGATACCACTTGTAAGGTACCAGACATAATGTAATATGTAGAAACATAAATGTTCAGCAAATACCAATGGAACAATAAAATATTAGGACTAGAAATACCAACAATATTACCTTTATTGAAAGAAATCAAAGTTCACTTGCCTCTTTGAGTGGGAAACTTACAGCAAAGTAGATCTCTATTACAATAAATATCAAGACAAATCTTTCTCATGCCTCCTACTCTTATTTATACTAATTCTATCTTCTAAAGAACATTCTAGAGGAAGATCTTTCTAGAAGCGGAAGCTTCTATTAGGCCTTCTTACATTGATTTGTTCACTTTTAATAAATATGCTTTATTAACTAATGTCGGCCTTTATTACATGGAAAATATATTATTCTATCTACGCGAGAGGTTAGGGAGGTTAGGTCCTTAACACCTCTTCTCATGATCATGACAATAGATAGGTAAAACGAAACAAAATAATTGCAAGCATTTCAATAATTGATTTTTTCCTCAACATCAGGGTTTCTTTCAAATAATTTTTACAGAGAAAAATTGCACAATATCATAACTTACTAAAGTTGTTTTAGAGAAATTCTGCAGTTTTTTTAGACTTTTTGTAGCTACTGAAACTTCCTTGTAAAGTGTTGTAGCTATAGAACATGTAGTAGACTATCTTTAGGGGTGATCTTTGCATGACATTTACAGGAAGATGAGGATGAGTTAAAAATTTATGAGATATGGGTTTTGAGGAGAATATGATAAATTGAATAAATTGCGAGTGGAATTTTTAGAAAATGCATGATAAGGGATGCATGGACATGTTTTCAAACCGATTTAATAAAAATTATAAAAAAAATTGTAAACAATTACAACCATTTTTTGTGGCATATTTGAAGTTTTGTATGCTTGCATGCATCCCAAGACTATATCATGGCTTGGAGATGGTTTCAAAGAAGCACCATATAATCATCCATACATCAACCACAATTTCCAACATTTTTTGAATTTGCACAAGTTTCCCAGCATGAAATTCAAATTTGAAGATTTTATTTGCAAGAGGTTTAGATCTTCTTCAATTGCAACAGACTCATATCAGTTTCTTCATCATCATCAACATCAACAACTTCATCATTTTTTAGATTATCATCTTCATCAACAAATGAAAATCATCTTCAACAACACTTTGAAATCAGCCTCAACATAAGATTATTCATCAGCATCATTTTCAGATCTTTATCAACATTTTTCATCAACATCTTGATCAACAATCTTCATAAATTCCAGAGTTGTTGTAGCAACAAAATTCTTGTCAACCTCCAGCAATATTCTGGAACCTCATAGCAACAAATTCATCATTTCCAATATCATCATTTCTTCAGAACATCTTTAGATTTAGCATCATCATTTTTGGTTATCAATAATTTCATAGCAGTAGAATTAGCTACAACAACAAAATCAAAATTGATATCAATTCCATCTCCAACTTCCAAAGAAATTAGTTTTTGGCTACATGTAAGTTAATAGGTAATAACTTCTTAAACCATCTTTTCATTTGGAGTTATAAATGGTGCAAAATATTGAACAATCATAATCCAAATTTCATTTATTTTGTGGTTGACCTATCCTATTACCTTATTTCCTAAATAATATATCCTCCTGCTCATACATTCTAAGTTTAGCCTATTCATATATTAAATATTCTATATCATGATTACATGCAATGTCAAAATTATATTTCAACATACATGATGATAGGATCGATGATTCCAAAGAAAGGAAAATTCCATCATACTTGACCACCGCCACAATTTTAAATCATAGCCAAGAAGGTGGCATGACCGTTTTTCATAATTTAAAACTTCAGTTATTGTCATGATTAGAAAATCCTCCACACATTTACCCTATCCTCATTCATGAATCACCATATCCTCATTTCCATTTTCCTCATTCCCCTTGACAAAGAGTATTGTTTAGAATCAAAATTTCTCAAACTTTGTAGTTTTTATATGGGACATGTTATAAGGAATGAACCAATTGGAACCAAACTATTTGAAGCATATCCAAAATGCCATAAATAGTCCAGTAAGGCAGGATGGTTTCCATTTCTACAAAAATTCAGGGTTTTGATAACCAAGTGACAAGATTTTTTGTTGAAACATTTGATGGAAAGAAGGGTCTAATTGGAATTCTCGAGATGGATATTTATGAAGAGTTCATTTTGTAGGTTACAAGACTACCTCATAACGAAAAGAAATTATTTAAAAACTAGAGGACAAAAAGAGGAAACTTGAAGTTGTCATGCATCAAGCTACTAGAAGAAAGACTAAATTTTTAGCAATGAAACAGGATGATAGCAGCAGAACTCAGGAAACATAAGTGATTGATATTGAATAATCAAACAAAGAGCACCAAATCAATATTCAAACAAGGGAAAATCAAAATAATTTCAACAAGAATCACAAGACTAGATCATCTCTTGGTCTCTTACCAAGCTCAGCTAATAAATCTAAATCCTTAAACTTTGATGCAACTACAATTTTTAATGAATTCATGGTAGAGGAAATTGAAAATAATACAGCCATTAAAGATAAGAAAGAAATAATTACATATTCATTACTTCCTTCTTCTCCACAATCATAGAAAGGAATTACTTACCCACAATCATAGAAAGGAAGTAAGATTAAACAACTAGAAACACAGAACCATGAAATGGAAGTGCTTGAAAAACATATTTAAGAAGAAAACAAAATTTTGAAGAAAATAGTTTCCAAGTTACAAAATAAAATAGAGCAATTCAAAGTTGAAAAATAAATAATGATGAAAGAAACTGAAAAATGGTATGGAAAAATCCAAATGAGAGAAGCTTCGCAGAAAAAAATTGAAAGACAATATCAAAGCACTAAAGCAAAATAAGTAAGCTTATTTAAGGTTTGAAGCATTACTTGATGTTGCAGGGTATGTTTGACAAAGCAAAGATAAAACAATTTTGAATTTTTGAGATTTCTTTTTGGAGAAATAGGGTAATCTCTTTGTTGCATGGGGACATGCAATGTCTTCCATGTGGGGGAGATGTTGGGTCCTACAATCATACTTTTTTTGTCACTTATCTATCATAAACATACCCCAAAACCTACCCCTAAAACCAGATTACGCCCTATTTTTCCATAATTACCTTGTCCAGCTACAAAATTAGTGTATTGAAGGATATTAAAAGTAAAATGTTCATTCTTAGAAATTTTATATTCTTTCATATGCAATTTGGTTTAACTAGTTATTATTTTCAATCAGTTACTACAAAATCTTATGATTATGTAGTCACTCATATTACAGTTTTGTAGCTTATTTACTAGACATGTTTCTATAGCAGATTTGTTCATCATGCATTCAACCTTGGAATAAACCAGGAAATTTGGAAGGTTCCAAAAGGTTCCACGAAGCTCATCCACCTTTCATCTTGGCCTATGGATATTCTAGCTTAGAGAAAAAGCAAAGACAAACAATCTATGGAAATCCACGCCAGAATAGAGAGACCATTTTGTGGGATCAATTGCGAGAAGATGAAGGAAAATATTGAAAATCAACCATATGGATTTTGTGTAGGACACATCCATTTGGGTTTCCCTCAAACAATTTCCTAAAATTTTGAAGGATATGGGAGATACAATTGATTCTTTAAAGTTATATTTCCCATAATTCTAGTTGCGGATAGCTTGGAGATCTGTGTTAGTTTGGATATGTGTGATCACACTTTATTGTATAAATATGTGATATCAAATTGCTATAAACAAATTCAGCTTGATGATAAAGGATTGTAATAAAATTATTGATTAATACAAAGTGTTGATTTCTACATATCTGAGTTAATTTCATGTTTTCAAGTAGCAATCTTTGAATCGGGAGGTCCCTTTGAGGACAAGTTCACTTTTATTTCATATTCCTATTGCGAGATTTACATTTCTAGATTAGAAGATAAGGCCTACATATACTTTGTATTTCACTTCATTAGTTTATGATCCCTAGGTTGATAATTTAATGTAGCAGAGTTCACCTATTGAGATGACTGACATTTATCATGTGTAGGAAGTTGCTACTGTCAATGACATGGCTAGAAGCATGCCCAGGATACATGCAGTTGTGTAAAATTGGAAAGAAGACCACCAAGATTCTGCAGTGGATCTAGAAGGCATAATTTCAAAGAAACCTATTTATATTTTAATTGACCCTGGATCTAACCTTAGTTTTGTCTCACCTCAAGTTATTGAAGCATGTTCCCTATAGAGAAAGAAACATGCAAGGGAATGGTTGGTTCAATTAGCCACAGGGGCAAAGAGGAAAGTGCAAAAAATGATAGAAGATAATCCATTTACAATGAGTGGACTTGATACTCAAGCAACCCTAAATATCCTACCTTTGGGATCATATGATGTGCTATTAGGCATGGATTGGTTGTTGGCTCACAAGGAAAAATTGAATTGATATTATAAGATGTTAGAGTGTGAAGATAATGAAAGAGTTTTGCAAGGAATTCAGAAGCCAGTTTCATCTAGAAAAATATCGGCATTGTAGATTAAGAAATTTAGCAGGAAATGATGCCCCTTGTATGCAATACAAGTGCTTAACGCAATAGAACGAAAGGAATTGAAGGTTGGAGATCATGTCGTGTTGTGGGAGTTTAAGGATGTGTTTCTAGTAGACGTTCCCAGACTACCTCCTAAGAGAGATATTGATTTTTCAATAGGTCTTGTTCCTATAGAAATTCAAACATCAACAATACCCTACAGGATGATCACACCAGAATTGGTGGAGATGAAGGTACAACTAAGGGAGATGTTGGATAAAGGATGCATCAGGCCAAGTGTGTCCCCATGGGGAGAAACCCATTTGTAAAGAAAAAATATGGTACATTGAGACTATATATTGACTACGGGCATTTGAACAAGATGACCATCAAGAATAAGTATCCATTACCTAGGATTGGTGATCTTTTTTATCAGCTCAGGGGAGCTGCAGTTTTCTCTAAGATTGACTCTAGTTTTGGATATCATCAAGTCAGGATCAAAGATGAGGACATCCAAAAGATAACTTTTAGGACAAGGTATGGACACTATGATTTTGTGGTGGTGCCATTCAGACTTACTAATGCACCAACTACTTTCATGTGCCTGATGAATAGTGTTCTAAGAAAATATCTAGACAAGTTTGTCTTAATATTTGTGGATGATATTTTGGTGTACTCCAAGACTAGAGAAGAACATGAAGAGCATCTCAGGATGGTGCTACAATTTTTGATAGATCACCAATTGTATTCTAAGTTCATCAAGTGTGACTTCTTTGAAAGAGATATCCATTATTTAGGCCACATAATCTCAGTAGGAGTGGCAGTAGATCTCGAGAAGATCAAGGAAATCATGGATTGGATTGCCCCTCAAAATGGGATAGAAGTAAGATATTTCGTGGGATTAGTTGGGTATCATAGAAGGTCGATAAAGGGATTTTCCAATATTTTTCATCCCATTACTTTATTACAAATAAAATGGAAAAAAATTATATGGTCAATAGAGTGTGAAGCCAACTTTCAACAACTGAAGCACCTTTTGACCAATGCCCCTATTTTGAATATTGCATACCCTGAAAATGATTTTTTGGTTTGTATTGATGCTTGCAAAGAAGGAATCGATGGATTACTTATGTAGGAGGGACAAGTGATTAGTTATTAATCATAGAAATTAAATGAGCATGAGCATAAGTACATCACTCATAATATGGATCTCACAACAATTGTGCATGCATTGAATATGTGGAGACATTATCTAATCTAAAGAATATTTGTCTTGATGACATACCATTGTGGTCTAAAGTATTTTTTTGAACAACCGGGGTTAAATGCTAGACATGCCATATGGATGGCACTGATCAACATGTTTGATTTTGAAATAAAACACATAAATGGAAAGGAGAATAGAGTGGAAGATGCACTCAGTAATAGTGTGTAGAAAATACACTCAACAATATCAAGTGTGGGAGAGTTTGAAATCCAACAAAGGATCAAAATCCTCTCATAAGAAGATGAGTTCTTCAATAAGGTGAAATAAGGGTTGTAGTAAGAAACCAGGGAGAGAAAGTATGAAGGTTATAAGCTTGGGGATAATAATATATTGGTGTACAACAATAGGTTGTATGTGCCTAGATCATCAGAGTTGAGGCACCTGATCATGGATGAATTTGATAAGAGACCCTGTGTAGGTCATCCTGGTTACTAGAAAATGGTAACAACAACAAGATAATTGTATTACTAGCCTAAAATGAAGCAGGGAATTGTTGAATACATTTCCAAGTGTTTGGAATGTCAACAGGTGAAAGTTGAACATAAACACCCTACAGGATTATTGCAATCATTACCAATTCCAAAATGGAAATGGGAAACAATCTCCATGGATTTCATTACAGGGTTTCCAAGGATAGTTAAGCAACACTATGCAATCATGGTAGTGGTAGATAAGTTGAGCAAGACAACTCACTTTATTCCCATTAAATCTAATTTTAAATCCATATATGTCACTAACATTTTCATGAAGGAAACTTTTAGATTGCATGGTCTAAACAAGACCATAATCTTAGAGAGAGATGCTAAGTTCACCTCAAGTTTTTGGAAAATCTTCTTCGCAGGATTGGGAACACAGTTAAAATTTATCACAACCTACCATCCTAAGACAGTTAGTCAGAGAGAAAGGGTAAATAGAGTGTGATATGACATGTTGAGGATGCATGTTATGCATAATCCCAAGCATTGGGAAGAGTTACTACCCTTGGTAGATTTTTCCTATAACAATGGTTATCATGAATCATTGAAAATGAGTCCATTTGAGGCTCTATATGGAAGAAAGTATAGAGTTACAATTAGTTGGGATAGTACAGTGGAAAATATCACACTTGGACCATAACTATTAAAGGAAATGGAACATTCCATGGTCCAAAAAGGACAAAAATTGAAAATAGTTGAGAATAGACAAAAGAGATATGCAAACAAAAAAAGAACTCATAAAGAGTTCAAGGTGGGTTATCATGTGTATCTCAGGGTAAAACCCAAGAGGAGTTCCCTAAGGATAGGGACATGTGCTAAGTTAGAACCTCTTTATTGTGGACCATTTGAAGTCATGGAAAGAGTGGGACCAATAGCATACATAATGTCATTACCACCCACTGTTAGAGCTCATAATGTGTTCCATGTATATTTGTTAAAGATGTATTTTCATGTTTCTAATAATGTTATCAATTGTTTTCATGTTTCTAATAATGTTATCAATTGGACTATGATATAGTTGGAACGAGAGGGACAATTCCAGCTCGAACCTCAATACATCCTAGAAAGGAGAGAAACAATGCTCTGAAACTGATCCATCGTGCAAGTTAAGGTGCAATGGAAGCACTTTGGAGCAGATACGACTACTTGGGAACTATCGGATGCCATGAGAGTGGCATAACATTTTCTATATAATTGTATATATATGGTGTTTAAACACCGAGGGTGTTGTTTCTTTAAGGGGGAGGGGAATATAACACCCTATTTTTCCCCATGACTATAATTTTGCTAATACTTCATATAATGTGATTATGAAACATGTAATCATGGTTTGATTAATGAAAAACACAAGACAATTGACTAAGAGGGAAAATCCTTGAGTACTAGCTATGATATCATAGGTGGGAAATTGATGAAGTGGATTGGTGTGGTGGAGTTGATATGTTTCAATCAAGAAAATAGAAAGCTTTCTTATTAAGAAAAATATACTTGCAAAACATAAAAACACACATGCCCACATAATTAAACCTGTATGGAGCCACGTGACCAGTTATGGAAAGCATGATTGGTGGTTGAAGTTGTTATAATTGCTGACATATTTGATCACTTGAGAAGTAAAGGGTCAACTCAAGAACCTCACAGAAGGATGACCCCTAGATTTCCACCTCAAAATTTGGATCACTGATTGGAGGTCACGTCTGACAGAAGCAACGAAAAACCCAAGGATTGGGTGGAAGACGAGACTAAAGGTGGAAAACATCATGGATATGTGCATAGAATGGAGAGGGAAGTATAAACAGATTTCATGTAGAAGAAAAGAATCAAAAGAACTCAAGGAGAATAGTTGGCAGAAGCAGATGAAAAAGACACAGGTAGAGTCGATCCATGGAGAATAACCTGAGGAAAGTCGAAGGTTGAGAAAGAGAAAGTGAGTAGCATATTCACATATAGATGGTGCAGTGAATAGAGGATTCACTTGCGTAGATCTGCGTGATAGAAGAAATTGGAGATATTTTCTTGAATAAAATATAAAGCTTGCCCAAAATATTAATGGTCACCCTGGAACATAGAAAACCCATATCCATACTGGAGAAATAGAGGACTGCAGCTTGGTATCTACTAGAAAGAAACCAACATTGGTAAGGGTAGGTCACCGAGGGACTGTGAAGTAGACAAGGGACTCCCTTGTGAAGAGGAAATCTAGTTGGGGAGGGTACCTGATAAAACTATGGAAGTCATGAGCTCAATGGGAAGAGGGAAACTCCTATTGTTTCCAGTGGAGGAAGGGGAGTAACCTTCCTAGATCATTCTAAATCTGAGAACCAATTGAATCAATCCCCTTATGATATCATGGCTTGGAAAGGGGCTGGCATGATGTAGGAAGACAGTCTATAGTAGAGCCTGAGGTTGGGAGGAAAGGCATCCTCTATCATTCAGTTGATTGTTGATACTCATTGAGTATATAAGTGTTTTAACTCAATATGTTTGATGTAAATTTTTTGTTTTATGCTTTAAATGGGAAATGTGAATTCATGTAAGAAATGGTTGAATTCTTAAGTAAAATGGGTTACGCATGTTTATTTTAACTATTAATAAAATGACTTTAATATAACTAAATAAGAAATGTATGAGTGGCATGCATCCCTGAGAACCTTGCAAGTCATGAGAGGAGATTTTGCAAGATATGGACAAAATATTCATCCAGAAAGTGGTAGGAATGCCCTAGTAGCTAGGAAGCCCTGTGTAGGTTAAGGAACCTTAATTCCCATGGAAACCTCTTGTATTAGATGGAAATCTTGTAGGACATGAAAATATTCATCCAAGTTCCAAATGAAATGCCTTAGGCGGTTTAAGATTGGATTCCCAAGTTCTTGAGGGTTTGGTAGAACCTTAGAAAAGACCTAGGAGGAATCTTGAACTAATTAAGCCCTGATTCGAACTGATACAATGAAGAAAACTAGAGATTTAAGACAAAGTGGTTCACAACTTTTGATTTGGCATAGAGAGTGGATCTCGACCGTCGATCAGATAGTATTAATGGATTTCAAAGAGCAGTTTCTCCAATGTAGTAAAATCATCATGATCTCAACTAGATTATCACGGGTTGCCTTGAGGGGTCACAAATGCATCAAACACACTTCCCACTATATCATATATGCTTTATTACATTCCTTTATTTTAGAAGCTAACATAAGGAAAACTAATAGGTAAAAAGTGGTAATGTATTATAATGTATATTTCCCATTGCAACTCGTAATTATTTTTCATGTATATATTTTAATTTTAATTTTTATATATCTTTATCAATATTTAATAGATTATATTTTAAGTATTTTAATAAATATTTAATAGGCAAAAAATATATATAGTTATATAATTTAGATAATATATTTTTTCAATTTTTTAAGGTTTCTCTTTATATATGTGTGTGGGTGTGTGTGTGTTTAATATTTAGATCTTGCACTTGATTTAAGTTTGGTCAAAATTTTGAATTTACAACTTATTTGGAATATATCTTGGAGAGGTGTTTTGAACCTAGTTTCCTAATTTGTTTGGCATCAAACTTTCTTCTACAAATTATTTTATTGCATTAATCATTCTTTCATTTGCTCTAAATTAGTGAATGTACAACATTTTTATATGACCTTGAAAAATGCATGAATTCATTTGTTTAAGAATAATTTTTAACAAAAAATGTGCAAATTCATTTGTTTAGGATTAAATTTTACCGCAAGAAAGATCGCACTGTAGAAAACAACTTTTCCTTGTATAATAGATCCAAAGTCTACTTTTGCATAACACTTTCATAAGACTCTAGGAAATCTGCAAGAATGCAAAAATTATAGTAATTTGGTTGGCTTGCAATTTCATTAACAAGAAATATTGTGGTGGAAATAAACTTTTCCTTTTGCAGTAGGCCCAAATTATACCTTTGTATATCATTTTTAATGACTTCATGATACGTGCAAAAAAACAATTTTGGGGGGTCAAACTAAAATTTTACAGGGAGACAAGTTTGACACTTTTAAACTTTTTGAATTTTTTCATTAGAAAAGAGTCCTTGTGATTTTTTAGTTATTTCCATCATATTATTTAAAAGGAATAATAAACCCAAATCTCTACTTTAAAAGTTTTTTCGTAGATTTTCTTTCTTTGCTTCATGGCTTTGTAGATTTTTTCTAAACACCTTATTGGGTCTTAGGCAAACGACATTATTGAACTCATAGTGTATTGATAGTAGCGGGTCCAAGTACTTATGAAAACTCTTCCACAATAAAAACAATAATAATTCTATACCAAAATAATGGAGTTACATAAATACCATGGTCTAGACACTATCGTAGGCCCTCCAATGAGCACAAGTCTACAATCAAGATATTTTCACATGTTGAAATTTTTATACCTCTATTCTTGTACATGTTCATGTTCATAATAGTTCTATGGAATATCCCATATTGTTTGAATCTCCTTGTAAATGCGAGAGCATGCTAAATAATCTCAATATCCAATACAAACTCAATCGTACTTCATCCCTATGCATCCTATTTTCTTGCAATATATATTCAATTTTTTAAGTTTTGACATAGCTATTATGCTTAAAATTATTCAAAATACACTTCATCAAAAGCTAAGTTGTTGGAAGAATATCTAGCATTCATATCCACACCATATTCTTAGGGCTTCATGTCTTTAATCATTACTACAATACACTAGCATAGCGTCTGTAACACCCTATTTTCCCCCGAGACTATAATTATGCTAATAATTCATATAATGTGATTATGAATCATGTAATTATGCTTTTATTAATGAAAAACACAAGACAATTGACTGAGAGGGAAAATCCTTTAGTACTATCCATTATATCACGGGTGGGAAATTGATGAAGTGGATTGGTGTGGTGGAGCTAAGATGTTTCAGTGAAGAAAATATAAATCTTTCTTAGCAAGCCAACATATACTTGAAAGATATCAATTCACAGCTCCCAGCGTACTTGAACCTACATGGAGCCACATGACCAATTATGGTAATAAGTATTGGTGGTTCAAGCAATTATAATTGTTGACAGATATGATCTCTTGAGAAGACAAGGGTCAATTGAAGAACCTGACAGAAGTATGCCCCTTAGATTTCCCCTTCAAAATTAGGATCACTGACTAGAGGTCACATTTGATAGAAGTTATGGGAATCCCAAGGATTGGGTGGAAGAAGAGACCAAAGGTGGAAAACATCATGAAGATGTGAAGATAAGGTAGAGGGAAACATACATGTATTTCACATAGAAGAAGAGAATGAGAAATGTGCGTGGAGAATAGTTGGTAGAAGGAGAAAAAAATACATGAGTAGAGTCGACCCAAGGAAAATAACCCAAGGAAAGTTGAAGGTTGAGGAAGAGAAAGTGAGTAGTAGACTCATAGACAGATGGTGTAGTGAATAGAGGGTTCACTTGCATAGATCTGAGAGATAGAAGAAATTGGAGATCTATTCTTGAATAAAATAGAAAGCTCATCCAAAATATTAATGGCCACCTGGAACAAAGAAGACCCGAATCTAGACTGCAACAATAGAGGATTGCAGTTTGGTATCTATTGAAAATAAATGGGCATTGGTAAGGGGAGGTCATCGAGGAACTGTGAAGCAGAGAAGGGACTCCCTTGTGCAGATGAAATATAGTTGGGGAGGGTACTTGATAAACCCGTGGAAGTCCTAAGCTCAGTGGGAAGAGGTAAAATTATGTTGTTTCCAGTTGAGAAAGGGGAGTAAATTTCCTGTATCATTCTAAATATGAGAGTTGGTTGAATCAATCCCTTATGATATCATGGCTTGGAACGAGAGTGGAATGTTGTGGGAAGGCACTCTACAACATAGCCTAAGGTTGGGAGGAAAGGCATCCTCTTCCAGTCGATTGGATGTTGATACTCATTGAACATATAATTGTTTCAACTCAATATGTTTGATGTAAATTTAGTAAAGTAATTTTTTTGTTTTATGGTTTAAATGGGAAATGTGAATGCATGTAAGGAATGGTTGAATTGATTAGTAAAATGGGTTATGTATGTTTATTTTCACTATTAATTAAATGAATATAATATAACTAAATAATAAAGGCATGGGTGGCATACATTCCTTAGAACCTTTCAAGTCTTGAGAGGAAAGTTAGCAAGATATGGACAAAATATTCATCTGGAAAGTGGCAGGAATGCCATAGTATCTAGGAAGCCCTCTGTAGGTTAAGGAACCTTAATTCCTATGGAAACCTCATGTATTATATGTAAATCTTGCAGGAAATGCAAATATTCATCCAAGTTCCAAATTAAATGCCTTAAGTAGTTGGTTTAAGAGTGTATTCATGAGTTCTTGAGGGTCTAGTAGAATCGTAGAAAAGACCTAGGAGGAATCCTGGACTACTCAAGTCTTGATTCAGACTTGTTATCACAATATTTGTACTTGTGCAAATATCCACTACAAGTCCTCAAATCTTGTGTAACCACATAATATCCTACCACCGTCACCTTAGTAATAACTTCCCACATTTTAATGATGGAAGAGGTCCACCACAAGGGAGGCTTCCTTGGTGACCTCAAGGGATCAAAATAGCAAGTAAAGCAGTCAAGCCTACCGCCCCCTTTCTTGATCACCGAATAAAAGGTCTAGGTCAGGAAAGATAAGAGGTATAAGGTTGTTTGCGTACCTTCCTGGAACAAGAACACTTTATAGCATGTATATGATTATTTCCAAGTTCAAACAAGAAATAAATGCCTCTTAAAGACACTAAACATGAAAATTCGTTATGGCTGTTATAAATTTACAGTAATGAACAATAGTATAACAATAATAAATAAGTTATAAAAGAAGGAACAATTATTGATTAGAAATGTAACAATTGACAAGGAAAACTTAGCACAAATCCGCTAGAACAATATCCAATTGTTAAATGCAATTTTTGAATGAGTTAGACCAACAATAGATGAGTGTATGCAACAAATTAAAGAGTTATCAAGTGGTTATAGAAAACTTTATTAACATCAAGTTATTGAACAAGTTTTTCAAGTGTTAGTGTAAGTAAAGTTAGTAGAGAGCTTAAGAGAGTTGAAAGAGAGTGTTTTTTTAATCAATTTCACCATAAGAGAGCTATGAAACCAATGCCTTAGGGATATGGAGTCTTTATAATAGAAAATGCAACAATACTTGAATATTAAAATAGTATAAACCAAGAGGTAGGGTTTAAACTCTAAGGTGCTAGCACATTAGGGACTTAGGGTTTAAACCTTAAAGAGAAGGATTTCTAGAGTGCAAGCACATTTGGGCTCTAGAAACCTTTTATCCCTTCTTAATGCTTCAAATAGGTTAAAATAAAATGTCTGGGGATAAAATCCTAAAGTGCTAGCACTCTAGGGATTTAGGATACTAACCCTAGCAAGGATTCCTTCACAAAAGTTGGACAAAATTAACCTTGTGAGAGGAGGAAGCACTTATTCTCCTCTCATAGGTTTTCACCAAACAAGACGTCTATCATGAAAAAATAAATTTACCTTGAAATATAAATAGAATGAGAACAAAATTGCATAAAATTCACTTGCTTCACCAAGAAACCATGAGATAAAACCCTAATTGCATAAAATTCCCTCCAAAATCAGCAAAATCATCCACAATTTGACCCTCCAAGCATAGCACATAGTTGTAGAAGAGATAGATAGCCCAAGAGGGAGAAAATTTTAGACTTGTCTCTCACAAAGGTGAGAAAGTGATGATCCAAAAATGAAATTAGGGTTTGTCTATTTATATGAGACAACCATAATAGGTTTTTCCACATAAATTTATCAACAACAAAATAGAAAGAGGGATGACCCCTTAATTTTCCTCTACATAATGCCAAAATGAAATATACATCAAATAAAACCCTAAAAATGGTGACATCGTGCTCCAAGTGTGTGACGTCGAGCTCAAAAGGGGGTGGCGTCATGATTTCAAGGTGAAATGTTGGGCCTCCAAAGGCCATGTGGCATCCTCCAAAGTGAAAGAGTGTGAAATGAGGGATGCTCACCCTCAATCCATGCAAATCATCTAGAACCACACCATCCATCAAACCCTATCCCAAATGGTGATGTGATAGACCTCCAAAGGCCATGTCCAAGTGCAAGAAGAGTGAAATCTCATCCCTAGGTGATGTCAAGGTGCCTCCAAAAGCAACGTACTCCATCCTCTATGCACAATATCTCTAGGGTGCTCTGACCAACTTCTGGGATTTCATCCCATGCATGTGGCATAATGACAAGCCTGCTCAAAACTAAGCCCATATGTTCATCATCCAAGGTTCCAAGGGTGTGAGAGCCACTATATGAGGGTGTTGAGCCCTTGGATGACTCACTACTCTCCATAACATGTGATAAAGTTCTTCAATAAGGCACAACATCATGGGCACAACCTAAGATGTCCCTCAATGAACCATGTCGGGGCCATTCAAAACAAAGAAGAATATTATACAAAGTAAATAAATGTTCATAAGACAAATTAGTCCTTAAATCATGAAAAGTAAGTTGATTCCCAAGTAATTTCATGATTCACCACCTAATGCTCTTAGGATCATTGTGATTTTCATCATAACATGTAGAGTTTGCATCAAGAATTTTGATTTGGATTTGAATTGGCATCTTATTTTGTGGGTTTCGATGTCAAAATACACATCTTTGCATCTCCATAGCATCATTTTATTGCATCAAACATTTGTATTGTTGATGTTGTGACATGTTTGCATTGTCAACATGTTTATTGCATCTCTTGTGCATCATTTGGTGTTGCATGGGTGTTGAGCAAATTCAATCTTCATTCAATCCTACATTTCCTCTTAATAGTGATGTGACTACAAACCATGTGTTCTTTAATACTAGTTCACAATTTTATGGACACGAGGGCATAACATCTACTTTGAGTGTGTTCCACTACTAGACCTAGGTACAAATTCCAACATCACCTTGACAATAATACGTCACAAACAATGTCAAAAGAAAAATTAGAAAAACATTGCAAACATATTGTTAGGATCCCGAAAACATTTTGTTTGATTCATAAGTTTTAAAAAATACGATAACCACATGGAAGACTTCATTCCTTTAAAATAAATTAATTATGGTCGGAAGACAAGTGCCTATATAATGAAATAATGACAATTTTCAGTTTTTTTAATCTCTGTATTGTGGTGATCCGATGTCGGCATTGCAAGAATACCATGTCAGAATTGTGATGATACGAAGTCGGAATTGGCACAAGAAGGAGTTGGAACTTCGACATCTATAGTTTGTTTGTCGAATTTTATTTTCATTCTCTTTCTGCCTATAATATTTAGTGTAATGTCAATGGGTCATCGAAAGTTCAAAGAGTTTTAGTTAGAAGTCTACCATCCATAGCTTGCTTGTTGAATATTGTTTCCATTGTCTTGATTCCTTTAGTTGTTATTCTAATGCCTTTATTTGTTATTCTAATGTCATTATGATCGAGGAGGATCTTCACATGGAAAATTCCTACTTTGCACACCATGGGATAAATCATTAAAAGTTTGATGATAGGTGGCAAAGTTTAAAATAAATGACTAATACTTGAAATGAGTATGAGAAACTCATTTATTATTCATGTAAATTGGAAAAATGATTAATGCTTGAAGTGAGTTTGAAAATCTCGTGTATTATTCATTTAAGTGTAGAAATGAGAAATTAGTTTTGTGTGAGAATCCACCTCACAACTAATTTTCTATTCTCAAAGGAAGGTTGAGAGTCTCATGGACTTGGTTGAGAGTATCATGGGTTGTTTGAGATTATATCTTAGTTTGTCCATTGAGTTTTTATGAGATCCTATGATCCTATTATTGTGGATCTTGTTTTTCCTAACAAAACATGAGATCCTATTATTATGGATGTTTTTTTTCCTTAAAAATCATGAGTTTCTATTATTGTATATCTGGGGAGTTATGCTCTCTTGATTGGAGAAATTATTTAATTTCTTATGTGATCTTTTTGAGAGGAGGATTTGGAGGCTTTTTTGGAGAGATATTTGAGGAGAGAAACAAGAAATCATGCTTGTAATTTGTAAGCCCCTTAATTGGGATAATTGAGACCCTTGTTGGGAGAGTATGTGAGCCCCTACATTGGGAGATTTATGACCCACATTGGGAGAGCCTTGTTTCCCCTTCACTTGGGAGAATATGTATCCCTTTTATGTAAAGGAGAATCAGCCCCACATTGTGAGAATCAATGACAAGCGATACATATTCCAAGTGGATCCGTAGATGTAGCCATAAGGTTTTGGTGAACTCCATTAACACCTCGGTGATCTATTCCTCTTATGTGATTGTCTCATGTTTCTTATGCATATCTTTATTTCCACAATTATGATTCTTAAATGAATATTGTAATGGATTATGAGACTAACAACTCACGCACCAAGTTTATATTCAATTTGGATTCAATCCTTTCATAAGCACATATGTTCACCTTTAATGCAATCAAGTTGAATTAAAACGATATTATAATTGATCCTTTCATTAAGTGAACCTAGAATGAGATCAAGTTTGGTATCAAGGTCACTTTGGTTTCAGATCAAGTGATATCAGAGCAGGATTGATAGGAAGGTGTTGAAGACAATATGGAAAAAGCATCAAAGAATGCATGGCTTTGTGAGCTTGAAGAAATCAACCAGACCATCCAAGCAGAGAATGTTGAATTGAGGAGGTTTCTTCAAGAGTTTGAAGAAGAAAATAGAAAACTACGGCTACAACTACAAGCTATGGAGGAGCAAGTTGGAGAATGCTCCATGACAGAGGTAGAAAAGAGTCCATCTTGTGGCCATGGCAGATATAATAGTTATGGTTCTTTTCATGAAGATGATCATAGTTTCATATATTTTCAAATGATAGAGGATGCTCTCTAGACACCAGGGAACCAAGGTGGTTTCCGAGAAGCCTCATCTATAGCTTCATCCAACCAGGAGGAGTAGTTGGCCACACTTTAGGAAAATGACCAAGTGTCACAAACAGGAATGGAGGTAAAGGATTATCCATGTTCAGTTCCTTCCCTCATTAATGTTGATGCTTCTTTTGGAGTCTTTGAACAACACACCAAGGGAATTGGCTTGAAGTTGTTCAGGAAGATGGAGTATAAAGGAGGAGGACTTAGTATAAATGGTCAAGGAATCATTCAACCACTGGAGGTTGTAGAAAGTCCTCTGTTTGAAATATTGGGGTATTATGAAGGAGAATGCTCAAAAGAAGCAGAAGCAGACAAAGAGCTTGAATCATCACCAATACCAACTAAGAAAAATGATGGCACATCACTTTCCGGAAGTGACACGTCCTATTGGAGTTACTTCACACACACCTAGGATTTCTTTTGCCTAAGGTTTTTCCTTGTTTATTAGTCATAATTATTCATTATTCAGTCTCCTATATTTTAGGGGAGATTATTCCACCTAGAGAATATTCTCTTTCAGTTGACACTTCAGTTTGACTAGTTGAGTTAAGTTTAGATGTTGCATTGGATTTATCACCATGAAACATTGGGATCATCACCATGATAATTCGACCTTGCCTTGGTATCATCACCAAACTGGCACATTACCATTGATTCCCTGAGTTAACTCCTCACAACTCTATGTTCAGTTAGTTAACTAAAGACTAGTTGACTAGTTAACTCAACTAGGTGGCAATTCACTCTCGTAATTGCCTGAGAGACTAGACTAGGTGGAAGTTCACTCCTGTAACTATTGGTGCATGTCCAAATCACTCTATACCACCACTATCATGAATTGGTTCACCTCCAGTGCGCACTCATTGATATATACAAAGTATATCATGTGTAAACTATTCATTATTCACAATGGTTAATGAGAATTCTTTCTTCTTTCTCTCCTTCTTCTTCTTTCTCAAATTCTCTCTGCAAATGTGTGTATTATTGTTTAGATAGATCTATTCTGTGCAGGTTCAAAACATTTACATGGTATCAAATCTGACGGACTGCTAAGCAAAAGCTACACCAAAATGTTTTGCAGGTACAAAAGATTGAAGACAACGGAAAGATGGAATTCCAAAAATAATTCATTCTTACACCTTAGAACTATTTTGCATGGAAGGAGAAAATATCCATACATCTCTGAACCAGAGGTTTGTACAGGTTAACCTTTAATATAGATACAGAACCGACATCAGCCATAGAAAAATCCAAGTACTTAAATCGCATGGATGAGGCACTTAGAACAATTTGCAGTCTTATTTCTCCCGATCTCATTTTTCATATATCTTCCTGTAAGACTCCCAATGAATCCTGGACCACCTTGGAAGGGCTCTTTGGAAAACAATATGAGATGAGGGGACACATTCTGGAGGTGGAGCTTCTCACATTTGATCCAAAAAGATTCGACAATATCCAAGATTTCTTTACAAAATTCAAGGATTTATTGTCGCAACTCAAAGCTTGCGGGGTTGATAAATCTAAGGAGGAGAAACAAATGGTTCTCACCATTCTCTCCAAGCTTGGTCCTGAATTCTTTGTATTCATATCTACATTACATATTGTCAAATTCAACTATGGAGCCACCTGGAAGATGCCTTCTCTTGAGGACTTTACGGAATCTCTGACACAAGAGCAAACCAAGCTCATCAACATGGGCACAATCAAAGGCCCAAGGGCGCATGCACTCATTGTGCATTATGGAAGCCACAAATATCAGAAATATAAATATAAATATAAATGGAAAGTTCATGCACATCCGAAGAAGGAAGGGTATACAAAACCCTTCATCGATGCCTCCGGATCCAAAGGGGAAAGGGAAGAAAAGGGGAGAAATGCACATATTTTCAAAAAGGATTCCATCTGGAATATGCATGCATGCAAAAAAAAATAGATCTGATGTCTCAAATACTTCAGAAAAAATACCTTGGATATCACATCCCTGAGGGTGCAAAGAAGAAGAAGGCAGAAGATTCGAATTCCAAGAAAGGCAATTCTAGCCATGCCTTGATTGTAATCAACTCCTCTCTCGATGCTTGGATCATAGATTCAGGAGCATCACATCACATGGCTACCTCAGAAGTAGTCTATTCTTCATTGTATGCATGAAAAGGTCCTCCTATTCTGATGGGGGAAAACTCTTATGTCGAAGTCACCGACAAAGGAAGGATTAAAATCACCAATGGAAGCTTCTAGAATGTGTTGCACATTCCCAAAAATTTTGTCAACCTTCTCTCTGTGTATCATATGATGAATTTCGGCACTGGAAAGAAATTCATATTCACACCAAATTCTATGGACATCTATGACATGCAAACCAAATCCAGGGTTGCAACCGGTGAGGTAAATCATCAGTCTAGATTGTATACATTTTCTGAATTCATTGAACCTGATTCTGCTTTACTGCTTACTCGTGTTGATGAAAGTAGTAGGATATGGTACGAAAGGTTTGGACATTTGAATTTGAGATACATGCAACATCTTAGCAAGCATATATTAGTTGATGGTCTACCATACATCCATTTCTCAAAGGGAGTATGTGAGGGATGTGTTCTCGGAAAACACCCTCAATAGAAATTCGACAAAGGAAAGTCTCAGCGAGCTTCCGCACCTTTCGATATGATCCACAATGACCTTATGGGTCCTTTTCTGCATCCATCCATTAGTAAAGCGAGGTTTGTTCTCATTTTCGTTGATGATTTCTCACATTTTACTTGGATCTACTTTCTTAGGCAAAAATATGAGGTCTTTCAACACCTCAAAGATTTTAAAGCCTTTGTTGAGACACAATCCGAAAAGAAGATCAAAGTCTTCTGAACTTATAACGAGGGAGAGTATGTAAATCATGATATCCCTAATATTTTCCATGAGGCATGGATCAAGCTGCAGCACACAATTCCCTATACTTCGTAGCAAAATGAAGTTGCTAAGCAGAAAAACAGATCTCTAAAGGAGATGGCATCTTGCATGTTGCATGCAAAGTCACTATCACAAATACTATGGGTTGGAGAACTTAATTGTTCAAAATACATCCAAAACATATCTCCTCATAGATCTATCAAGAATAAGACCCCCTATGATGCTTGGAGCGGCCTCAAACCGGAAGTGACCCACTTTCGCATTTTTTGGTTCACGTGCATGGGCCCAGATTCCCTCTAAAAAGAGGAAGGCACTTGATCCACAGAGAACTGAGTGCATTTTTGTTGGATAACCCGATGGTGTGAAGGGATATCAGCTTATTGATATTTCATCGTACTGGCTCATCATTGAGCATAGTGTCCAATTCGAGGAAAGTGTCTCACATGTACCTCAACATCCACATGAAAACACCTTCACGCTTCCACCTGTCTGAGATGATGAGCATGCACATGTCGACTCTTCTTCAAATGAGAGTTCTGATTCAAAGGACTCAGATGATTTAGATTTAGAGTCAGTACGGTCAGATGCAGAGTCAGAGCATCCAGATGTAGTTGTAGAGCCAGAGCAAAGGCCCAAGTGGGCACATACTACTCTTCAGGCTGCAGGGGATATCGTTGGTGATCCAACTGATACTAAGAGGAATCGATCTAATTTCTAGGATCCTCCTGTTGCACTCACTGCCACTGAACCATTTCCCTCCAAGCATATTTTCTTGGTTCAGTCTTCATATCCATAGTCTTATGGCGAGGCTGTTGGAAATCCCTTTTGGGAATCAGCCATGTAGGAGGAGTACAACTCCCTCCTTGAGAACCAGACTTGGGATTTGGTTCCCCTTCCTTATGGGAGGAAACTTATCAGATTCAGATGGGTCTACAGGACCAAGAGCATAGTGTATGGAAAGATTAGCAGATAAAAATCTAGGCTTGTCACCAAAGGCTTTCAGCAGGTTCATGGTATTGACTATGATGAGACCTTTGCTCCAGTAGTGAAGTCCATACGATTGGCACTTTACATTGTGACATCCAAGGTATGGGAAGTCCATCAGATGGATGTGAAGAATGCATTTCTTCATGGTGATCTCTCTGAGGAGATCTAAATGGAGTAGCCCCAGGGATTTATGCATGACTCATATTTGGTCTGTCGACTGAAGAAGTATCTTTATGGCCTCAAGCAGGATCTGAGGGCATGGTATGCCAAGATGGACTCCTACCTGTTGTCGCAGAACTTTGTACGTTGTAAATCAGACCCGAATGTCTACATGCTCAGGACGGCTGATTCACTTCTACTTTTAGTTATGTACGTTGATGATTTGTTGATCACCTAGTGCTTGACTTCAACGATTGTTGCAGTCAAGAGGATTCTATATGACAGGTTTTTGATGACGGACATGGGTCCGAAACACTTATTCCTTAGACTTGAGATCAGTCAGGATGCATCATGCATCAAACTGTCTCAGGCCAAGTATGCATGATATCTCCTTGAGAAATTTCACATGACATACTGCAAGTCTTCTCCAACTCCTTTCCTATCAGGAGTCAAACTTGAGGATGGCAGGGAGACTCCACTGGTTGATAGCACACTGTACAGACATCTAGTGGGGAGATTGTTGTATCTCAAACACTCCAAACCAGACCTCTCATATGCATTTGACGCAGTTTCCAGGTTCAAGCAGGAGCCGCATGAGCTACATTGGAAAGCTTCAAAGTGTATCCTTCGACACATACAAGGCACCATCACCTTTGGGATTCATTATGCAGCAGAATATACATTAGATCTCATTGGGTTTACTGATTTCGATTGGGCTGGCGATAGCACTGATCACAAGTCCACATCTGGTTACTCACTCAGTCTTGGTTCCGGGCCTATCTGTTGGTTGAGCATGAAGCAATCTGCCATTGCTCTATCTACAGCCGAGGCAGAGTACAGAGGGTTGGTTAACATAACCATTCAGGCTATGTGGCTACAACATTTTCTCACTGAGTTGGGAATTCAGTTTCATCGGCTGATCATCATCTGGTGTGACAACCAGAGCACGTTGAAGTTATGCAGAGATCCAGTTCAGAGGCAGTGGATGAAGCACATCAAGATCCACATGCACTACATCTGAGACTTGGTACACAAGGGGATCATCGACTTACAGTTTTTTCCTTCAGCAGAATAGATGGCAGACATCTTCACCAAGACCTTCATTGAGCAGAAGTTTCATTCTCTGCGAAGTCATCTTGGAGTGAAGGACACAGTTGCCTAGCAATTGTAGTTATTCTTTTTACATACATAGTACCTTGAGGGGGGGGGTTTCCCATGAGGTTTTCCCTCTTTCCTCACTTTATTTTCAGTGTATGTTTTGTATTTGGGTACTTGACATGGCCTTGTTGCCAGGACCCATTCTTTATTTTCACCATGGTGATGTTTAGGGGGGGTGTTGGAGTTACTTCACACACACCTAGGATTTATTTTTCCTAAGGTTTTTCCTTGTTTATATGTCATAATTAGTCATTATCCAGTCTCCTATATTTTAGGGGAGAATATTCCACCTAGAGAATATTCTCTTTCAGTTGACACTTCAGTTTGACTAATTGAGTTAAGTTTAGATGTTGCATTGGTTTTATCACCATGCAACATTGGGATCATCACCATGCTAATTCGACCTTGACTTGGTATCATCACCAAACTGGCGCATTACCATTGATTCCCTAAGTTAACTCCTCACTACTCTATGTTCAGTCAGTTAACTGAAGACTAGTTGACTAGTTAACTCAACTAGGTGGCAGTTCACTCCCGTAACTGCCTGAGAGACTAGACTAGGTGGAAATTCACTCCCGTAATTTCTTGTGTGTGTCCAGATCACTCTAGAACACCACTATGGCACATTGGTTCACCTCCAGTGCACACTCATTGAGCTATAAAGAGTATATCATGTGTAAACTATTTATTATTCACAACGGTTAATGAGAATTCTTTCATTCTTTCTCTCCTTCTTCTTCTTTCTCAAATTCTCTCTGCAAATGTGTGTATTATTGTTTAGCTAGATATATTATGTACAGGTTCAACACATTTACACATCCAACAAGGGATCCCAAATAAATTCAAAATCTCATTGAAATAATTGTGACAAGAAGAGTCTTTGAAGGAAGAGGAGGCCTCTTTACAGAAAATTTGTGTCCATCAGTGAAGAGACAAGGCATGAAAATCCTCCTCTTAACCCAAAGAAGGAGAAATAAAATAAGGACATGAAGTCACAAAACTTCTTCACTCACTGCAAAATGAGTGGTCACTGGATCGGGAAATGTTGGAAGCTTCACCCCAAGCTTCGTCACACACCAAAAAGAGAACACGCATGTTAAAGTCTGGAGTAGAATTAATCACTCAGAGGCCAAGACCATTACAATACTGGTATTACCTATGTCATAGATGGTAAGGTTGAGTGCCAAGCCCAATTGTAAAAGGATGCTGACAAGAATTATGAGAAATGGCCACCAGAGTCGACCTGCTAAAGCCTAGAAAGAGATTTTTTGAAGCGAGTGTCAGATCGGACTTCAAAAGGATTTTGAGAAATGACTATCGGAGTAGATTTAATCTCATTGATTATCCTAAGGTTTGAGCAGTAAATACTAAAGTGTTCTCTTCTGCTAAGTTATCGGTGAGATTCTTCATGGAATTGAACAAATCCATGAACAAACTAGCAGCACCAGAAATAATAGAACAATCCACGTGTTTACGAAGTGACAAAGCATGATTGGAACACCAATATTTGGAATTGGGACAATGATAGGTTCGTCGCAAAATCATGTTGATCTGGAAAACCATCATGAGTCGATCCATAATAATATCAAATTGCAGGCTTCTTCAAAAATATTACGTCTAGGATCCAATGATGCAGGGTTGAATGTCGTAAATGCTTCTTTGCTTCCAGATCTATAAAAAAAAAAACATGAAGTCTTTTTTTTCTTGGCAACGATTCATCCAAAAATGATCCAAGAAACCTGACATTGAATCTAGGAGGAAGTTCATGTGCATACACCAAAGATAGAAATTCTTCTCGACAAAACAAATGTGTGAGATCAAGTTCCCTTGATAGCACTTATCCGATGTGTCAAGTGGATGATTGTCGCTTCCACCTTCCTTGATAGATTCAATTGTGAATTTAACAGCGACACCAACGCCATTGTTTCTACACATGTCGAGCTTAAAGAATATAAATCTCGTCGATTGGTGTAATATCGGTCTTCAAGTTAAAATAGAGGATGTGTGTTGGATATGGATACCATGTACAAGGTGTACAATGCCAAGCGACTTGGGATTCCACTTCACAAATTTTGAGGCACATAATGCACAAAATTTCTGATCTAAGACTAAATTACGAGAAGAGATAACGAGGAACGAAATTCTTATAACCAGCATCAACAAGACAAAAACAAAACCTAGAAATAAATTCCATTTGTTATTAATATTGTGCATAAAATCATATCGTTTAATTCACCTTGTAAGGAAAAGTCTCGATCTAGTTCATTCTGTGCAATTTATTAATCCAAACCAATTAAATCATTTTCAATATTGTATCAATATATAACATAGACTTGCGTCGAACAACAGGTTTTGAGAATAATCTATGTGACCCACGTCTTTCAACAATTCATACATAACATACAGTTTATCAATCTATATAAAACAATTACTTAAGTTACATCAAACTAATCTAGACGTATACAACCATGTCGAATTTAAGGATTGTAACTTGCACCCGACTTCAATGGAATTTTTGCAATACATATATATAATCATAAATAAAAAAATTCTTCTCTTGCGTTACAACTGTGCATTTGAATTCACATATAATTTCATAATCAAATATCGTGACCTGAAGGAGAATTTAGTCTATGATGATCCACAACTGAAGACCTCCACAGCATCCTCCTTTCCACTTTCCAATCCAGCGATTTCACTGGTACCTCTCAGCCAATGCTAGGGGTACTCTTCTTCCCTTGTAGCCCCCCAAGCCGCAAAGGGGCCACACAGAAGAAAATAGTAACAATAGCAACCCAAGCTTACCTCGCAAGGAATATCCTCCACTCTCTTCTAGCTTGGAATCCCAACTCTCACAAGTAAAACACAGTTCAACAAAAAATTGGTAGCATAGCAGTACCAAGAAAAGTGATATCCATATCCCTTCCACCCCATTTATTTTTAGGTAAATTATCAATGACACTTGTCCACATGCACAAGTAATTCAACTTTTTAATTATTTTATTAGTGATTATTCACCCACTTGTTTGTCTCACTCTCCCCAATTTGCACAAGTAATTACCCTTTTTATTTTAATTAAAAGGCTATTTTCCCTCACAATACCAATGTGTTCCTATTTTTTCTCTTAGTTGTCCCTTTATTCCCCAAATTCTCATTTAATGAGTGTCCCCTAACTAGATCCTAGTTAGAGTTGGATTATGAGTCTTCTTTTAGTTAGACTTAGTGGTAGTTTGACTCAATATACTATTCTATGTGTACCCTCTTCTCTCATGTTTTATTTCTTTCTATTTTAAAAATCCCTTTTATTAATTTCATGCACACATGTGCATTTTATCTAACTTTTAAATTTGTATTCAACCTTTTTCCTAGAGTTTGATTTTATCTCAATTGTTTTGATTTATTTATTATTTTTAATTAGTCTCTTAATTAAACTTAGACTTAGACTTTGTCTTAGACTTAGGCTTAGACTCTTGTTAGGCTTCTAAGTTTATATTTTACTGGAAAATAAATTATCTAACAAGGTCTAGACATTTCAATGTTTTCTAGGCCACCTGGACTTATTGACTCAAGTTTTAATTATGCGACGTGCCACTCACCTTTTAACTAGTTTTGGAAGTTTGTTTGACCCTTGAAGTCAACACTCCACTTAGTCGACCTTGTGAGAGACTAATGGCTTCTAAGGAATAAGGATTATTCCTTATTGCGCACCCCTTAGATTTCCTTGTGGGAAATTGTCTCAGTCTGCCCTCACGGCATCGTGTAGACTTTGAACTAGGTAATCATTAACCTATAGTTCAGGTCATGGTTGGAGTTCTAGTAGGATATGAGAGGGAGGTTGCCACACCTCTCCCTCAAATGTTTGGTTTCTATGCATAACTCCTTTACTCCTTATGTGAGTTGGATTAGCAAGCATCGGCAATCCTGCATGCACTGACAAAAACAATGTCAATAATTCATATACATAAATTGTATTGTAATCAATCATATATCACATGTGAGAAAAATGAAATACTAAATCAAAATAAAATCCACTCCCTGACTCAATCTGGAGTCCAAGGAAGTCCATTGATGCCATCAACATCCATAACCTGTCATGTGTCCTGTGCACTCAGGAGAACTCGTCAATAATATCTATCAATACATATACATATGAAAGTAACAATGAATTACAATACATCATCAACATCATATAAAACTCATAATCTAAATGAAATCATATTGTACTATAGTCGGTTCACTTGCACGCAAGTGTCCTCAAAGAATAAGTCAATATAAGTGTGATCAGTAGTATGGGATGTTACATACACCCCCTTTTGTTTTAAACTTCATCCCAAAGTTCGTATAGTATATAAATGAAAGTAAATAAATGTATCTGACATAGATCTACATATATAATATATCAAACAAATAGGGAAATTGTTGATTCATCGCATATGCGTCCTCCCATGTAGCCGAGTGTGGACTATAATTATCCCACTGGACCTTGACCTGATAAACTATTCAACATCGTAGTTGTCGAGTTTGATGGTCTAGAATGTGGATTGGCTCCACCATGAGAGCACCCTCATCCGACACCTACAAAGAAATCAAGTCAGTAACATGTGACGAATCGCTAATATAATGTCGTAAAGCAGATACATGAAATACATCGTTCATACACCTCAAAGAATCAGGCAAGGCTAGTTGATAATCCACGGTTCGTTTCTTTTCCACAACCTCGAAAGGTCCCACAAACCTAGGAGATATTTTATCACCCTTTATAAACTTGATCGAACTCTTGTGTGGTTTTACCCGTAAGAAAACTATGTTTCCAACCTCATAATTGTGCTCAACGCGATGTGCATCATCATAACTATTTTTTCAATCATGAACCTCTTTAATCCTTTGTCTTATCGATTGCATCTATTCTCCCAATTCTTGGATCACTTCCAGTCCCACTAGGACCCTATCCTCAAGTCAATCCCAACTCAATGACGTTCGACACGCTTGCCCATAAAGAAACTCAAACAGAGCCATCTTAATCGTACTCTGGTAGTTGTTGTTGTATGCAAACTCTACTCATGGAAAGAGTCTTCCCAAATTTTATGTTCATCCATTACACACATACACAACATATCCTCCAAAATATGGTTCATTATTTCTGTTTGTTCGTCTGTCTCTCGGTGATATGATATACTAAAATTCAGTTGTGTTCCCAAGGATTCTTGGAAACTGGTCCAAAACAATCCTGTAAATACCAATCCTTGATCGGATATGATCCTTCTTTGTACACCATGTAAACTCACAATATTTGTTGGATTACTGAGAGGGGGGTGAATCAGTAATAGAGCAATTTAATCCCTTTTAACCATATAATCCAAGTCCTATATCAATGAAGCATTATTATCCAATAACTGCAGAGTAAATAAGCAATGAACAAATGAACAATCATAAACATACATAGTACACCAGTGTTTTACGTGGAAACCCAAATCAAGAGAAAACCACGGAATGATTTTTCTTATATGTCTTGAAGAATTACATTCATTGGAAGCACCAACTTCCTTTGTTTTCCAGCTACAACTGGAAGGAGGCTCCAACCCCCTAGTTTCTCAGGCTACAACCTTAGGGAAGCTCCAACTCCCCAATTATCTGGCTACAACCAGAAGGAGGCTACAACCCCCTATGTTCTTCGTCTACAACCGGAAGGTGGCTACAACCACCTGTCATTGCCCCGCCCTGCCACCCTGAAGTAGAAGTAGAATGATGGAACCACTGTCACACTATCACTGTGAGATATACCATTGTAAACCTGTACCAATAAATCTGAACCATGCATCAACCATGCATCAACCTGTAATCAACCTGTACCATAAACAAG
>ML786876.1:0-25036 GCA_009831015.1 Picea engelmannii | reverse complement strand
AGAAATGGCATGACATGTAATATCCATATAGAATAGTATTATCTGAAAATATATCATAACTCATACAATTACCCATCAAACAAACTTGGGTCCATTACCCAAACCTGGGGTCTCCAACTTCTCATGGCCATAACTCTCTAACCATGAGGAATTATGTGACGTTCCACATACCATCGGAAATGACATGACAATAACTATCCATCTAGGATATTTTCCCTAACAAATTCACTTTCCTTCATCTCATTATTCCATAATTAAGCATGAGTTCTCTTACTCCACAAAGCGTCTTCCCGTGAGGGCTTTCACCATAAGGGGGCCACTTTGGAGTTCATCCATATTTACTTCTTATCAACCATGACAAAAAAATAATGAGTCATATTTACATCAAACACTGTTGGGTCCATTACCCAAAACTTTGTGCTACGGGTCTTTCTTCAAGGGTTGACATCAATGACAACCAACCTTAATCAACAATATTTATAAAAAATACTCTATCTATGTCTAACGTCTGATACGTCATACGCACTGGAATAAAGTGTGCACTCTTCATCGGAGTGCCAAATACCACAAAAATTGAATCATGACTCCTTGCCATAAGTGGAAATCCAACAATAAAATCCATCAAAATGACCTCCCATTTCGATTCAGGATTAGTGTGTGGCTGTAACAATCCTGCTGGATGTCTATGTTCATCTTTCACTTGCTGACATTCTAGACATCTTCCCATGTAACTAACTATGTTTGCTTTCATTCCTTTCCAGAAGAATAAAGGATTAAGGTCTCCCTTCATCTTCGTGACTCCTGGATGAGCCATGTAAACTGCTCGATGAGCTTCTCTTAAGATAAAACTTCTCAATTCGTCATTATTCGGTATGTAAATTCTGTCGTTATATCTCAACAATCTGTCATTGTCTAATGAATAACCTTCAAGCTTCGCTACCATCATGGTATTTTGTCCAATATTGTCCTTATCTTCTTGATACCAGTCATCGTCTATCTGTAAAGTTAGAATATTTTATTGAAGATTCATCTTAAGAGGTATTATTGAGAATATGCATGGTCTTCAACTCAACACGTCTGCTACTCCATTTATCGTTCCCTTAATTTAAGTAATCTCAAAGTCATATTCGCTAAGTAATTCTGACCAACGCCTCTATCTCATGTTCAAGTCACTTTGAGTAAATATATGTTGTAATCCATAGTGATCGGTATTTAACTCAAACTTTTGTCCAATCAGATAATGTCTCCATACTCATAAGGCATATATTATTGTTAATAACTCCAACTCGTGTGTTGCATAGTTCTTTTCGTGCCTTCTTAATTTCCTAGAGATGTAAGCGATCACTTGATTGTCTTGCATCAAAAATATGCCTAAACCTTCCTTGGATGCATCTATGCATACCAAGAATTATTTGTCCATGTCGGGGACCTTCGGTATCAGCATCATTGTTAACAACTCTTTAAGATTTTTAAATTCTTCCACGCATTTCTTTGTCCATACGAACTTCTTTTTTTCTTCTGCAATTTCATGATTGGATTTGCTATCTTTGAAAAAGCTTCGATGAATCATCGGTAATATCCTAATAAACCCACAAAGCTAAGTACTTCTTATACATTCATCGGAGCTGGCCATTCCATAATATCCTCTAATTTCATTGGATCCACAGCGATACCTTCTCCAAATATGATATGTCCCAAGTAATGAATCTTTGATCGGTAAAAAGAACATTTTGATAGCTTCCTGTACAATTTGTTTTCTTTTAGACATTGTAGAACCAATCTCAGGTGTTCGTCATTCTCTTCTTCCGTCCGAGAATAAACTAGTATGTCATCAATAAATACTTGAACAAACTTGTCCAAGTATTCACAAAACACCCCATTCATCAAACTCGTGAATAGCCCTGGAGCGTTCATCAAACCGAATGGTAAAAATGTAAACTCATAGTGTTTGAATCTTGTCTTAAATGAAGTCTTAGGGATATCTTCCTCCTTAATATGTAATTTATTTTATCCTGATCTCAAGTTAATATTCAAAAACACCATTTCTCCCTTCATCTGATCAAATAAATCATCTATTCTTGGCAATGGATATTGGTTCTTGATCGTCACTTTGTTCAATAGATGATAGTCAATACAAAGTCTCCATGATTCATCCTTCTTTATCACAAAAATAATTGGTGCACTCCACGGTGATATGCTCAGACTTATAAGTCCTAAATCCAACAACTTATTCAATTCCATTTTCAACTCTTACAATTTTGGTGTCAATATCCGGTACGGAGCTCTCGCAATTGGTTTTGTTCTAGGTTTCAAATCTATGGTAAACTCAAGTTCTCTTTCTGGTGGAAAACCTAGTAGTTGCTCCAAAAATATGTCTGTAACTTTGATACTACCAGAAGGTTTTCCAATCCTTCAGTCTCTCCCTTTTCATTAAGTGCTAGGATGGCATATAACTTGCATCCATTTAACATATTTTTCCATAATGGTAGGGAAGAAATAAATCTCAATGAAACCCCTTGGTTTCTTACTACAATCACCTTACTATGTCCCAAATCATTTGTCAAACTTAACCATTCCGTCTTGTAGTCAAGTATCGGATCATGTGATTCCAAGCAGTCCATGCCAATCACTATGTCATAATATCCTAAGATCATGACATAAATATTTACCTTCGTTACAAAATCACCCAAGTTAATGTTGTTGTCCATAACCTTTCCTCCAACCTTTTGTTTGGATCTCGATGTCGTTTCTATGTATGTGAACACGTCCTGCTCGACTACCTTTAACTTAATTATCTTAAGCATTGCACTAGAAATAAATCTCTCTGTAGCTCCTGGATCTATCAAAATACTAAAATTTTGATCGACAACCGTACCTGACGTCTTGAGCACAGTGGACTGGTGCCCAAATCTCCAACTGTAGTGGGTCTTGATGATCCGGCTGCTTTGGCCTTCTCAATCGGACAATCTCGCTGGTAATTTGGCTCTCCACATGTCCAACATCCAGTCTTTGGTCCAATGCTCCTGGTACCCAAAGTAGAAGTCGATAGCCTAACAATATATGATCCTGGTTTGTTCTGTTGAACATGCCTAAATTGTTGTTGTTGTGGTGCTATGTAAGGAGTCATCTTCTAAGGAGGTTGTCGTCGCGGTGTCGAGAACATAGGTCCTCTGGGCGTATCTCTATGCCCAAAAATATGTTTGGCTGGTGTTTGATCTTGTTGCGCTTCTGATGTCATCTGTCTAGTTGGTCTAGAAGGATTCCTTCTCTGACCTCCACTATTCATATCTTCCTTAGCTATGAGGGCCTTCTCAACTGCATCGTGCAACATTTGAGGCATTAGGATCCTCACCTTTGCACAGATATTGAATTTAAGGTTGAACATAAACTTGTTGACCTTTAACTTATCCATGTTCAGATGTGGAACATACCTAAGTAGCTCCATGAACCTTGCCTCATACTCCAACACCGTAAGAATACACTGTCATAAGGTGTTGAACTCATTAATCTGGTTCTCAATGAATTCATCGGACAAGTACCTCTCCCAAAATCATTCCTCGAACAATTCCCATGACACATCCTCCATGACCATGTTTAGTTGAGGTAGGAGTGTCTTCCACCAAAGTAGAGCACTCGCTTTCAGTTGAAAGACCGCCATGTGGAATTTCATGTTGGAGGTGTAATCACAAGTGCGAAGCACATCGCCATGTTCTCCAACCATGTCTCAGTGGGTAAGTCGTCCGTGGCACCCCAGAACTCAGGAAATTTCACCTTCTCAATTTCTTTGTGCATACTACTACTTCCTGCTGTAGTGCGTTGTGAACCCTCATTGGGCACAGACGTTCTGCCCTTGTCCTTATCAAGATGGATGATCAATGCCTCTGACATCCTCTGGAAGGATCTCATCATACCTACCACATATCCCACAAAAAATTTCTCTTGCTCAGTAGTTTGCTCATCTCCCTAAGGATTATATCCCTTTGGCATGGACACAATCAGAGGAGGCACACCTCTTCCTTTCACACCATGACGTCTACTTCCCCTGTGTCCTCTAACCATGATTACATGCATGGACAATTTCAAAATTTATTAGTGATACATTTCTAATCATTTTATTTAACACAATGGAAGGCGTAATGGTCCAATGTCGCAGGGTTGAACCGGATCTGATACCATGTGAAATGACCCCTCCATTATGACTTAAAAGTAAGTGAGTACCGTAGTAATTTTTTTTTTTTTTAAACATCAATTAGGACAAGTGTTATGTGAAATAACATACATCAAAATTTACATATCAATTCTCAACAATATCACTACACGGCAAGACTCAGATACAACATCATTGATAATCAAATATCCACCATATCAACAAGATAACAAAGAGGTCTACCCGCCCAACCTACCCTACAAGGTTAGGACCTTCAAGACACATAATCAACGTTCAAGTCCAGGATTCATCTGATTGATTATGACCATATAAGGTCTCAGGACTGGCAACTGTTCTGAGGAACATGAAGGTATCTACTCCCGTAACCAACTCAATCATAGACTCGGGATTAAATTTGACGATAAGGTACTTAATCATAAAGAAATTAAATTCATACAATAATTGTAAGGACCATCTATAATCATCGCCAATGTAAACAAACAGAATCAAGTAAACTATTTTATATATACATATATATTTTCAATAAACATAATACTACATTGTGCTCCTCAAAATTGAAGTAAGCTTATCAATGATTATACCCATTATCGATGCTCTCTTCACTCAGATTTCCATCATAAATAAAAATTCCAACAATCACATTACATCACTAACTATATTTCGACCAATGACAAGGTTATATTAATATGAAACAACTTTACTGTATACTACCTAAAACATTTAACCTCCAAAATTATGAGACAACCAAAAGGTGATTTCACTTCAACAATCCAAAGAATATTTTTAAAAGAAATACTATATCCTAATAGAGTTAATTCATTTATAATGCATCTATTTTGAAGTATCATTTAAAAAAAAAAAAAAAATATGACTTTACCAGTCGACACAATCATTACTTTTGATCAATAATTGAACTTAGATTATGCACCACTTCATTATTAAGTAATTAATGAAATAGAATAAAACTGAGGACATTATACCATTAATGTCTTAGCAACAATGTTAATCACAATGGAAGTTATACACACAATTAAGTCTAGATCAACGGCGAGGCTTCACCATTTTTCAAAATTGAGAGGGGGCTCCGACAGGGATGCCCTCTCTCCCCATACCTCTTTATCCTGATTATGGAGGGACTTAATCTTCTCCTCACACAAAGCTACAATGCACACCTTATTTCTGGAATAAAGGTTTCAAAGGCTATTAATATCTTCCTACTAATGTTTGTGGATGATGTACTCATCCTGACAAAAGCAGATTTTGCTGAATGTCTAGTTATACAGGATATTCTCAGCCTTTTATGCTCGGTTACAGGATTATCCATCAACCAATCGAAGTCTACAGCCCACTACTGGGGACTCTCGGCCCCCGATCTTCTCCGATTCAAGGATCACCTTCCCTTCTCCTTCCTTGATCTAAAGGAGGGGTTCAGATACCTTGGGTACCAGCTGAAGCTGGGAGCTACCCTTCCGGAGGACTGGCGCTGGTTAGTTGCAACATTTGAAAGAAGAATTGATTTTTGGTGCAATAAGTGGCTGTCCATGGGGGGCAGGTACATCCTGATAAAAACAGTGTTGGAAAGTATTGTCGTTTTCTGGATGACCCTCGAGCGGGTTCCAAAAAAAGTCATCCACATTCTCCGCAGACTTACCTTCAATTTTTTGTGGAATGGACAGGCCCGTAGACGGCGATTTCATCTTTGTGGTTGGGAAACACTCTCCAAACCCCAAAGAGTGGGGGGCTGGGGTCTTAAGAACCTCTTTATTTTCAACACTGCCCTCCTTGCTAGCTCATTTTGGCGAGCAGCAACTCAGGAGTGCATTTGGCACCGAATCATTGCTGACAAGTACATGGGCTCCTTACCGTTCAGCACTTGGATACGAAAGCCTTCACTACAGCAAAATTGGGCTTCCCCCTTCTGGAAAGGCCTGGTTGCCGCTTCGCCTGTGATCCTCCATTGGCTTCGATGGAAGCCTGGATCTGGCAAGGAGATTTCTTTGGGAAAAGATTTGATCCTCGGGCTGGAGGATAGTTCTCTCCTCTCTCCTTCTATTTGCCTACATCTCCGTTCATTGAATTTATTGACCCTAGATCGTGTCCAATTACCGACTAGAGATCACACTTTGCCGGATTCCTGGCTGGATTGCAGGGACCTGTCATTTAGTGGACAGCGGGCGGCTGAGTGGTCTTGTTTTACTCTTGCTCTCAGAAGTGTAGGTATCACCTTAACTGACTTGCCAGATACTCTGTTGTGGGCGGGAGGGGATGCCTCGGGTATCATCTCGGTTAGAAACCTCTACACGGCCCTCCTCTCCCAAAACTTATCTTGTGTTGACTCCTCCTGGTTCTTTCAGATCTGGAAATGGACTATCCCGCTCAAGGTCAAACTATTTCTCTGGCTCGCAGGGAAGGAGAAGATCCTAACCTGGGATTCGCTACAACGCCATGGAAGGGAAGGGCCTAGTATCTGCCTTTTATGCCGACAGGCTCCTGAAGACGTTCACCACCTTTTTATCCACTGTAACTTTGCTAGGAAGGTCTGGACATATCTGCTCAACCATTTCTCGCTCCCTTTTACCTGGCAAAGTGACTCCCTCTCTGACTGTTTTCAATTATGGATCTCCCAAAGATCTCCTCCTTATTGCCTGGCAGCCCATGTCTGCTGGCAACTTTGGCTCACAAGGAACAGGGCGACCTTTGAGGATCAGACTCCTTCACTGCAGTCTGTTGTTTACAGTGTTCTGTCAGTCTTCCACTGGAAACCATCAAGGGACACACCACTTCTACACAAAGCTCCAGATATAATGCTGCCAGAAGGCTATACACTCGCCTGCTTTGATGGTGCTGCACAGGTTACTGGTCGTTGTGGCGCGGGAGGTACCTTCAAAACACACCAATCACGGATTACAAAATGGTATTTCAGCTGTGGTGTGGGCTCGAACACTAAAGCAGAGCTCCTGGGGCTCTGGACCACACTCTTCTTAGCTTCTTCGTGGTCTATCAAATTCTTGATTGTTCTGGGTGACTCGCGTGTTGTCATTGACTGGATTAATCAAAAATCCAACCTTCGCTCTGTCCACATTGAAGGTTGGAAAACTAAAACACAGGCGATGTCAAAGCACTTTACAGACATCAGGTTTCTTCATTTTTCCAGATCTTTCAACAGTGAAGCTGACGCACTATCTAAGAAAGCACTAAGTGCAGAGGCCGGTAGACTCTCCATTTTCCACTCTGATAGTGGAATTGATAGCCCTACGACTTGCATTAGTATATTCTGAGCTCGTTTTTACTGTCTGCTTCTGTAAGGAGGCGATCGATTGGAATGCCTGTGGTTGATGACAGGACTGGATACAGAGCATCCGATTTCCTGAGCAGGCTTCCTGTCTGCTTTTGGTTGGACTGATATTGGGCTAACGGTGGTTGAAGACAGGATTCTGTACAGTGATAGGCCGGTTATCCTTGAAGATACCTATGAGTCCCGTTGACTGTTTGCCCCTCTTCGTCTTGGCAACTATATTGTTTCTTCGGCTATCAGCCTGCTTGGCTCCTGGACAGTGATTCATTGCTCGCTGCTGACTGTAAATGGATTTATATTAAATATAAATTTGAGTAATTTTTCTTTGGAAAAAAAAGTCTAGACATGCACAAGGGAGACTTATCATTAGTAAATATTAACTTAACGCCTTCACTATAATGACTTTGGTCACGATAATATCAGGCAAAATGATAACACCTATTACATAATTCAAGAATTACAATCCCAAATTTCCAAGTATCCTATAATCCTTTATATTATTAACTCCACATTTGGCGATATTATCATACAAGGATGATTTTAAGTTTATTCAATAATTAAAGTTGGTTAGGAGCCTATAATCACTTTGAAGTAAAATCTTCAAATTTAATACTTGAAATTCTTAATTCTACTGAAGATGGAATTATTATTATTATGAGACCAACGTTATTGCATATCATAGCCCAAAGAGTTTGAGGATCAACCTTAAACATCATCACTTTAGAACGATCATTATATCACACGTGATAATAAAATCAAAATACAAGGACTTCATAATATTCTGTAATATTAACCTTACGTTATCATGTTGTTCCGACACAATTTTTTTTACGCAATAATAATAATATCAAACTATAAGGACTTCATAATAATTATGTAATACAATTTTTTTCAGAATGGCGATTAAAGATATGATAGGATGAAAAAAGTTAACCAGTCTCCTCGCCCCAACTCTGTAATGAAAAGTATCGATACAAGAAAGAATGAGTTGACTCGAAAATTATGAGCGTAAACAATGTCCTAAGTAAGAAAGGGTAGGTCAACCTCCCCTGGAGACATGCGTCAACTGAAACTAAAGTTCCCATAAACATTCGTTAAGAGTTAATAAAATATCAAGGTTTAATAACAGTTGTATTTATTCGGAACTTTCTAGAGTCGTCACCTTCGTAAGGAATCCAATTAAAGGATCCCTATATTTTTTACTAAAAATCGGAATTGGAAATTTACTAACGTTCCAAACAGACAGGCGACATTCATCACCAAATTTCGGAAGGATCCTCCAAAACATGTAGGTTAAACATAACTATTAGTTCAGAACCAGAACGAAGAAATAATTTCTGACAAGAACCCTAGACTTGATTGAAGATAAGAGACACAAAACATGCCCATGAATAAAGCCAAAAATTCAATTGTCAAGCAAAGGGAACAAGGGTGAAACAACATCCAAGTGTAAAAAATATCACATGTTGAGCTTAAAGAATAGAAATCTCGTTGACTGGTGTAATATCGTTCTTCAAGTTCAAATAGAGGATGTGTGTTGGATATGGCTACCCTATACGAGGTGTACAATGCCAAGCAACTTGGGATTCCACTTCACAAATTCTGAGGCATGTGGTGCACATAATTTCTGATCTAAGACTAGATTACGAGAAGAGATAATGAGGAATGAAATTCTTATAACTAGTATCGACAAGGCAAAAGCAAAACCTAGAAATAAATTCAATTTGTTATTAATATTGTGCATAAAATCATATCGTTTAATTGATCTCGTAAGGAAAAGTCTCGATCTAGTTCATTCTGTGCAATTTATTAATCCAAACCAATTAAATCATTTTCAATATTGTATCAATATATAACACAAACTTGCATTGAACAACATGTTTTGAGAATAATCTATGCAACCCACATCTTTCAACACTTCATACATAACATACAGTTTATAAATCTATACAAAACAATTACTTACGTTACATCAAACTAATCTAGACGTATACAACCATGTCGAATTTAAGGACTATAACTTGTACCCAGCTTCATTGGAATTTTTGCAATACATTTATAAAATCATAAATAAAAAATTTATTCTCTTGCATTACAACTGTGCGCTTGAATTCAAATATAAGGTCATAAACAAATACCATGACCCAAAGGAGAATTTAGTCGATGATGATCCACAACCAAATACCTCTGCAACATCCTCCTTTCCACTTGCCAATCCAATGACTTCACCGGTACCTCTCAGCTAACGCTAGGGTTACTCTTCTTCCATCTTAGCTCCCCGAGCCACAAAAGGGCCATGCATAAGAAACCAGTAACAATAGCAACCCAAGCTTGCCTCGCAAGGAAGAACTTCCACTCTCTTCAATCTTGGAATCCCAACTCTCACAAGTAAAACACAGTCCAACAAAAATTTGGCATCATAACAGTACCAAGAAAAGTGATACTCATATCCCTTCTACCCCATTTCTTTTATAGGTAAATTCCCAATGACACTTGTCCACATGCACAAGTAATTCAACCTTTTAATTATTTTATTAGTGATTATTCACCCACGCACTTGTCTCACTCTCCCCAAGCTGCACAAGTAATTACCCTTTTTATTTTAATTAAAAGGTCATTCTCCCTCACATTCCCCAACGTGTTCTTGTTTTTGCTTTTAGTTGTCCCTTTGTTCCCCAGATTCTCATTTCATGAGTGTTCCCTAACTAAATCTTAGTTAGAGTTTGATTAGGAGTCTTCTTTTAGTTAGACTTAGTGGTAGTTTGACTCAAGATGTTATTCTTTGTGTACCATGTTCTCTCATGTTTTATTTCTTTCTATTTTAAAAATCTATGTTATTAATTTCATGCACAGATGTGCATTTTATCTAACTTTTAAATTTGTATTCACCCTTTTTCCTAGAGTTTGATTTTATCTCAATTCTTTTGATTTATTTATTATTTTTAATTAGTCCCTTAATGAAACTTACACTTAGACTTTGTCTTATACTTAGGCTTAGACTATTGTTAGGCTTCTAAGTTTATATTTTACTGACAAATAAATTATCTAACAAGGTCTAAACATTTCAATGTTTTCTAGGCCACCTAGATTTATTGACTCAAGTTTTAATTACGCAACGTGCCCCTCAAGACGCACTTTTTTGCTCTAAGGGTGCCACTCTTCTTTTGATTGGTTTTGGAAGTTTTTCCAACCCTTGGAGTCAACACTCCACTCAATCAACCTTGTGAGAGACTAAGGGATTTTAAGGAATAAGGATTTTTCCTTATTGCGCGCCCTTTAGATTTTCTCGTGAGCAACTATCTCAGTCTACCCTCACGGCATCGTCTACCCTTCAAACAAGGTAATCGTTAACATATAGTTCAGGTCACGGCGGGAGTGCTAGTAGGTTGTGACTGGGACATTGCCACACCTTTCCCTCAAATGTATTATTTATGTGCATGACCCCTTTACTCTTTATGTGAATCGAATTAGAAAGCATCGTCAAGCTTGCATCCACTAACAAAAACAATGTCAATAATCCATATACATAAATCATACTGTAATCAATCATATATCACATGTGAGAAAAATGAAATATTCAATCAAAATAAAATCCACTCCCTGACTCAATCCAGAGTATAAGGAAGTCCATTGATGCCATCAGCATCCATAACTTGTCATGTGTCCTGCACACTCAGGAGAACTCGTCAATAATATATGTCAATATATATACATCTGAAAGTAACAATAAATTATAATACATCATCAACATCATATAAAACTCATAATCGAAATGAAATCATAATGTACTATAGATGGATCACTTGCACGCAAGTGTCCTCAAAGAATAAGTCAATATAAGTGTGATCAGTAGTAGGGTACAAATTCAAATACCATAACCAAGAATGAATTCCTTGACAAGAAAAACTAATGTTGATGAAGTTAACGTAGAATTTTCACACTAGTTCATCCACTTTCCAATCCAAGAGACTTCACCGGTACCTCCCATCCAATACTAGGGGTACTCTTCTTCCCCCTTAGCCCCCTAGGCCACAAAGGGGCCACACACAAAACCAGAAACAATAGCACCATAACTTGCCTCTCAAGGAAGAGATTCCACTCCTTTCAAGCTTTGGAACCCAACTCTCACAAGTAAAACTCAATCAAGAATAATTTTGGTAGCATAACAGTACCAAAAATAATGAGATCCCCTCTCCTTTTCTCTCATTTATTTTATAGAAAAATTCCCAATGACACATGTCCTCATGCACAAATAATTAATTTTTAATAATTTAATTGATGGATTATTCACCCACTACATGTGTCACACTCTCCCTAAGTTGCACATGTTAATTCCCATTGGAATTTTGTCTAACACTTAGATTCAACACTCCACTCGGACGACCTTGTGAGAGACTAAGGGTTTCTAAGGAATAAGGATTTTTCTTATTGCATTCCCCTTAGATTTCTTCGTGAGCGACTATACCAGTCTACCCTCACGACATTGTGGAAATCTTGAACTAGGTAATCGTTAACCTACAATTCGGGTCACGACGAGAGTGCTAGTAGCTATGACAAGGACGCTTCCACACCTCTCCCTCAACTGTCTGGTTTATGTGCATGACCCCTTTACTCCTTATGTGATCTGGATTAGCAAGCATCACCAAGCCTACATCCACTGACAAGAATATTGTCAATAATCCATATACATAACATCCATACTAAAATCATCATATATACATGTAAATCAATACTCAAAACTCAAACCAAAGACAAGTCCACTCCCTGACTCAATATAGATTCCAAGGAAGTTCGTTGATTCCATCAACATCATCAACATGTCATGTATCCTGCACTCTCAGGGAAACTCATCAATAATACATGTCGATACATATATACGTCTAGAAATTAACATATAATCACAATGACATCATAGAATAAATCATAAGAAAAACATAATCATAATGTATCATAACCGGATCACTTTCTCGCAAGTGTCCTCAAAGAATAAGTTAGTATAAAATGTGCTTAGTAGAACTAGAAGTTGCACATCTTGTTTGCTTGTCTTCACCTTAATTATTTTAAGCACGACACTAGATATAAAACTCTTAGTAGCTCTTGGATCTATCAAAACACTGAATTGTTAATCTGTTATCATACCTGAAGTCTCAAGCATTGTTGATTGATGTTCATCCTGGCGGTTATTCACCATTGCATGAATCCTATGGGCCTTTCCCAAATCGCCCACTGTCATCTGTCCTACTGATCTAGCAACTCTTGCCTTCTCAATAGGATATTATCTTTGATAGTGGGGATCCCCATAAGTCCAACATTTGTTCTTAGGGCCGGTGCTCTTATTTACAAAGAAAGAATCTGTTGGTCTAGGGTTTTGAGGTCTTGATATGTTCTGTAGAACAATTCTATATTGTTGTTGTTGTTGAGAATGATGCGTTTGTTGTTGTGGTGTTTCTCTATACAGAGTCCTCTGATTGGTAGTCTGTCTACGTGGTGTAGAAAATACAGGTACTTTGGGTGTATCATGGTGCCCAGAAGTCTATCTAATGGGTGTCTATTGTTGTGACGCTCTAAGTGGCATCTGTCTTGTTTTCCTAGAAGGAGTCCTACCCCGACCCCCATTGTTAAACTCTTCTTCAGTGATAAACGCTTTTTGTACTACATCGTCCACATTCTGAGGCATCAGGATCCTCACCTTAGGATGAATGTTGTAGTTGAGATAAAAAACAAACTTATTCACCTTTAAACTTTCAGTGTTCATATGAAGAGCATCTTAGCAACTCCATCAATGTATCATCATACTCAGGTATTGTACAACTTCCCTGTCGTAAAGAGTTGAATTCATTAAGTTGGTGCTCAATGAACTAATCAGAAAGGTACCTCTCACGGAATCGTTCCTTGAACAATTCCTAGGACACATCTTCTACGACCATATTTAACTGTGGCAAGAGCGTCTTCCACCAAATAAGTGCACTCCCTTTCAACTGAAAGACCACAATACGAACCTTCATGTTGGAGGCATAATCACGCAATGCAAAACACATTGCCATATTCTCCAACCAATCTTCGGCAGATAAACCGTCCATGGAACCCAAGAACTCGGAAAACTTTACCTTCTCGAGTTCTCTATGAACACTACCACTAACTATAGGAGGGCATTGTGAAGCCTCATTGGGAATAGAATCCCTTCCCTCGTCACGATCAAGGCGATTTATCAACACATATGACATCCTTTGAAAAGATCTCATCATACCCATGATATCTCCCACTGCAACTTGCTCTTGCTCGATAGTTTGCTCTTCTCCATGTGGAGCAGATCCCTCAGGTGTGGATGTACTTGGAGGAGGCATACCTCTTCCTTCCGCACCCCGACATCTACTCATTCTTCGTCCTCTTACCATAATTCCTGCATGAACAAATTCAATTTATATTAGTGATATATCTAAATGTAACAAAATCATTGGAAGTCACAACGATTCGAGTTTCACATAGTAGAACCTTGCTCCGATACCATATGTAAAGACCCTCGAGTAACTAAACATCAAGAGGTAGCGAAATATAATGAAAGTAGTATTTTTTGTATATATATAATTATAAAGTAACTTAATCATAGTATAACTATATTCATTAGTAGAAACATGCAACAAAGTAATATTATACATACGCACAATACTAATTCATCTATTCAAGTATTTTTGTAACACCCCTCTAGTAAATCGAACAGTTATGAGTGAGCAAATACACAAAATGAATTTAAATTGATACGATCATAGAAGAACTTTACAATGATGATTAAGAAAATGTTGCACAGTCACCAACAAAAAAATGTTACTACATGTGTCAAGGAACTATGTGATATTCTAAAACTGATCATTGAATCTATCTAAAGTAGCAAAGGCATTCGTATAAAAATTGTCTTATTGTACTGCCTCCAGTGGCAGTACATAGATATGAGTTTGCTCTCACTTTCCTATTATTTCTGGTTTGACTTAAAACATTTCACTTAAACCTTATGTTGAACATACAAAACAGTAAAAAGTATTTTTTTTATAATAAAAAGTTATTTTTTTCTTGTATCTTATTGGTCCATACATTTAGAGTGTTATTGCAAGCTTCACTTTATTCGAGGTTTAATACAACCCTTGGATTAGCGCCACGTCTTCTTCGAGATTGGATTCGGAGGCAGTGCATCACAGCATGCTGCCCTTGTTTATCTTACATGATAATGCGTAAACGATTCTATTGATACATCAAGTGTGGAAGAACATAATCACATAAATTATAAATACTAATTAACAAGGTAAATTTAATAAAAGCAACTAATATCACATCTTTAATCATTTAATTAACTCAATACTTATATTGCAAAAATCACCATTTCCGTTATTCAAGAATCTATTCTAGGACTAGCACTCGAAAAGGTATATTTGACCTAGCAACCAAGATTTAAGGTATTAATTATAATGGTGCCATAGAAAATTATAACTCCAAGAGAAATTATTGATCACTTCATTATATAGACAAAGGAATCACCCTAGTTGTCTAATCAATCAAAAAGAGTAATCAGGTCAAAACTGAATTTATTATTACTTTAATCATCGCACGTCTATGATATTCTAATTAACACATTTCCATAATTGATACATTTAAATTTCAACTACGATGCAATCTTCAAGATTTTACATTGACATAGTTTAAATATTACAAGGTATTTGTCTATGGCCATTTTTAAAATAGTGCATAGGTTGTCCATGCAATTGGATTCAATGTATTCTAGAATAGACTTTTTTTTTTTTAATTTCAACGATTTTATTCTAAAAATACTACAATCAATTTTCAATAAAAATGAGTAAGAATATAATATCAACAAGGTTTAATTCAATTGAGTACTAGTCTACGCTTATTTTATAAGCGTAAGTTGTCTATGTGATTCTAATTAGTGTGTTTCATAATGGAGATATTTAATATCAAAAATATTATTTCAATTATAATAAGATCAATCTTCAAATTAAATAATATCAAGATTATAAAATGGACATTGTTAATTTTAACAAATATTGGCCTACGTCCATATAATAACACAATTAACTAATTTAGGTGACACTATTCACTCAAACCAAACAGGTAGCCAACTAGAACATCTATTGTGGATAAAAAAAAATACTAATAAAATATAGTTTATGATTCTTCTCTACCAACCAAAAATCATCATATCGAGCTATAGCTAGCATCTAGAAGGAAATTACTAAAAAGCTTCAGCGCACAATAAGTTGGATCCCAAAATATATCTAATATAACTCCCATAACGGATATCGTCACACCATAATAAATACAATAGTTCTTGCAACTACAACTAATTGGTTAGCAGATCTGTATCTCTCTTTACCATGTCCTCAAAGATTCAGGATCGTGCCCTCCACTGACAACAAACGACATAAGCCTAGCCCTGGGAAAAGTGACTAGAGAATCTGTTGGGAAAAATTAGATAGGTTTCCAAGAAAGGATTAACTCTATCTGAATAATGCATGCTCAGTCGTGAGAAAAGAAGGTAAGCATAATTAAATTCTAATCAGCAAAGAAAATAACTACCATCCAATATTAGGTATTGAGACTTGATAATAGTTCATTAATGGCAAGCATTACTGTTATGGAGCACTAGTAACAGTAATATTCAATATAGCAGCATGGTTCGGCCAGTAATGCATTAGTTTAAGATAAGTCGAGATAAAAGAATTTAATAATACATATTTTTTTTCTTTATTTACAGTTAAAGATACAACCTACGGGTTCCTAGGCTGAATCAGAATTTAAGAGTTACAGGACGATGCCAGTTATTGTGTGGTTTCCAGGTCATAATAGGAGAGGAAAAGAGAATTCTTTTTTTTTACTCCAAGGGTTCCACTCGTCGTTGACTTAGTTTGGAAGTTGTTTGACTCTTGGAGTCCATACTCCACTTGTCGACCTTTTCTGAGACTAAGGGCTTACTGAGGAATAAGGAATCCGTTTTATTGCACGCCCCTCAGAAATCATCATGAGCGACTGTCTTAGTCCACCCTCACGACACATAATCAATGTTCAAGTCAACGATTCATTCAATTGATTTTGACCATTAAAGGTCTCAGGACTGGCGGTTGTTCTAAGAAACAAGGAGATATCTAATCCCATAACCAACTTCTAACCTAGACTCGTGACTAGATTTTAACAGTAAATGTAACGACCCTTCATAGACTCAACCAAGTTAGAAAAAGAGAATTAAGAGACAACATTAACTGGTGGTATTCATAAGGTAAATTTTTCGATAACGTCTAACTGAACAAAATAAAAATTACTATACATTTAGATGAAAATTCGATGGAGATATAGATAGGTAACTTAAGATACATGTAATTGATCGACGCCATTAAATGATGACATTAGTAAAAGATACTTGCATGTGCAATTTGCAACTTCAACTCATCAAGAATTTCTTAGAATGTCCTATACTAAATCAAGGACAAATGAAGTAATACACAATTAAAATTTAAGTATGACGACTAACTATTATTCACTTTTGCAAAAATTGAACATTAACCATATTCAAGTCTTGTAACAACATTCCCACAAAATTAATAGAGTAATCCTAAAAGTAAATAACATTAATTTGATTGTCATAAAGTGTCTCACAATTCATGCAATAAGTTAAAATATTCTTCCTTCTAAAGTATAATTATCCATAGAAATTTTGTTTAGGAGTTGCGCAACTTGCGCATGTTTTTGTATTAAAAATTTCATCAAAGGATTAATGTAATCACTAAATAATTTTTTCAATAGACCTTATTAGAAATTTATTTTTGTTACTAAAAAGATACCAATAAAAAAAACTTGCGCAACTACAAACAATTTTATCTTACTTGGGTGTGAACTTAAATTGTTAGACCGATCTATTATTTCCATTTTATGAAAGAATTCATTAAGAAATTACTTATAATTTTATATAATATATATATATAATTATATAATTGACTTGGTTGGTATTGCATCAACATTTTTGTATAATTATTATCCTAAGAGATCTAAAAAAGTTTACTAAATTACAAGGAAAACAAACTTGTCCCAAGGCATCATGCCTTACGATCACCCAAGGCAAGTGTCACCAAAGTTCATCAACCTAATTTCATCAAAACTGAACAGAGAACGACGGTACCTACTTTTCTTGGGAGATTTATTCCTTTCCAACTATTGTAGTAGCTATCTCGAGTTTTTATTATTTTTTTTTAAGACTGAAAAATTTAATCATCTAAAGAATCCTAAGAGGGTACCACAAGTCAGTAAAGAATTTCTATGTCTAAGGAAAATGAGGGATGATTTGCGTGGCCAAACTCAGTCTGATGCTTAAAAGTGACAACTACAAGATTTCTATAGTAAAATTTTAACTACTACCGTGAACGGTAGCTTCTTCGATACACTACTCCGTCAGTAAAGGAAGAGTTTCTTTATGAGGGAATAAGGATCTGACCTGAGGAATTCCGCTAACAAAAAATAAGTGCTTAATGGAGGTGATTAATAAGCACTTATCTAAAATTAATCTGATCGGTAGCATGCGTGACATGCAACAATCGACTTATTTTATCCTAATATATCGCATGGTGATGATATCCATCGGCAGTGAACGAAACATATTCATTCACATTACACCTCCTAGAATTCTACATCACATATTGGTATTCTAGTATTTCAATAGATAGATTCAATTATGAAATCCTGTAGAGGATTCCATGGGTTTAAGATGACACGTTCCCACATAATTTGATTCGATAAGAACGGTTTGTTCTTACACCAACAGAAATATTTGATACGAGTATTAATGATAAGTAAACAATACATTAAAATAATTACCGTAATCTCAAAGTCGTATTCACTAAGTAATTTTGACCAATGCCTCTGTCGCGTGTTCAAGTCACTCTGTGTAAATATATGCTGCAATCCACAGTGATTTGTCTTTAATTCGAATTTTTTTCCAATCATATAATGTCTCCAAACTCTCAAGGAATATGCAATTTCTGTAAATTCCAATTCATGTGTTGCGTAGTTCTCTTCATGCTTTCTCAATTTCCTTGAAATGTAAGCGATCACTCAACCATCTTGCATCAAAACTCTGCCTAAACCTTCCTTGGATGCATCTGTGCGTACCAAGAATTATTTGTCCATGTTGGGGACCTTTAGTATCGACATTGTTGTCAACAAATATTTGAGCTTTTGAAATGCTTTCGCGCATTTCTCAGTCCATACGAACTTCTTGTTCTTCTTATGCAATTTCGTGATCGGATTTGCTATCTTCCAAAAACCTTCGATGAATCATTGGTAATATCCTTCTAAACACATAAAACTATGTACTTCTTGTACGTTTTTCGGTGTTGGACATTCCATAATAGCCTATACTTTCACTAGATCCACAATGATACCTTCACCATATATTATATTTCCCTAGTAATGTATCTTTAATTGGTAGAAAGAACATTTCAATAGTTTCCCATACAAATTGTTTTCTCGTAGACACTTTAGGACCATTCTTAAATTTTCATCATACTCTTCTTTCGTCCAAGAATAAATCAGTATGTCATGAATAAATACTTAAACAAACTTATCCAAGTATACCGGAACACCGCTTTCATCAAACTCATGAATACCCCAGGGGCGTTCATCAATCCGAACAGTAAAACTGTAAGTTCATAGTGTCTGAATCTCGTCTTAAATGCGGTATTAGGGATATCTTCTTCTTTAATCCATAATTGGTGATATCTTGATCTCAAATAAATCTTCGAAAACATCGTCGCTCACTTCATATGGTTAAACAAATCATCTATTATGGGTTACGGATATTGGTTCTTCATCGTCACTTTGTTTAATTGGTGATAGTCAATACAAAGTCTCCACGATCCATCCTTCTTTCTCAAGAAAATAATTGGCGCACCCCAAGGCGACACAATTGGACCTATAAGTCCAAATTCCAACAATTCCTTCAATTTCATTTTCAACTCCTGCAATTCAGGAGTTGACATCCAGTAAAGCGTTCTCACTATAGGTTCAATTCTAGGTTTCAAGTCTATTGTAAACTCCAACTCTCTTTCGGGCGATAAACCTCATAACTCTTCTAGAAACACGTTTGCAAACTCTTGCACTACATGAAGGTTTTCTAATCCTTTTGCCTTGCCCCTTTCATTTATTTCTAAGATTGCATAAATCTTGCTCCCCTTGCGCATACTCTTATGTAGTTGTAGGGAAGAAAAAAATCTTAAGGATAGCCCCTGGTTCCTTCCTACAATCACTCTACTCTGTCCCAAATTATTTTTCAAACTTAATCATTTCATCTTACAGTTAAGTATCACACCATGTGATTCCAACCAATCCATACCAATCATTATGTCATAAGATCCTAAGATCGTGACATATAGGTTGGCCTTCATTACAAAATCTCCCAAGTTAATGCTACAGTCTGTAACCTTTCCTCCGACCTTTTGTTTGGCACCCGATGTCATTTCTATGTATCTGAACTCATTGTGCTCGACTTCCTTTACCTTAATTCTCTTTAGCATTGCACTAGAGATAAATATCTTTGTAGCACATAGATCTATCAATATACTAAAACTTTGGTTGGTGATTGTACCTGATGTCTCAAGCACAATGGACTGGTGCTCGGCTTGATGGTTGTTCATCATTGCATGTATCCTGTGGGCTTTGCCCAAATATCCAACTATAGTGGGTCCTGATGATTTGTCTACTCTAGCCTTCTCAATCGGATAATCTCAATGGTAATGTGACTCTCCACATGTCCAACATCCAGTCTTTGGTCCAGTGCTCCTAGTCCCCGAAGTAGAAGTAGTTGGCCTAGCAGTTTGTGATCCTGGTTTGTTCTATTGAACAGGCCTAAAATGTTGTTGTCGTTGTTACAGATGGCGTTATTGTTGTGGTGGTCTTCTATAAGGAGTCTTTTGTTGAGGTGTCTTCCATCACGATGTAGAGAACATAGGTCATATAGGCGTATCTCAATGCCCCGAAGTCTATCTGGATGGTGTCTAATGTTGTTGTGCTCTTGATGTCATATGTGCATTCAGTTTAAATGGAGTCTTGCCCTGACCCCCACTGTCCAACTCTTCCTCAGCTATAAGGGCCTTCTGAACCTGCGTTGTGCAACGTTTGAGGCATTAGGATCCTCACCTTCGCACGAATGTTGAAATTAAGGTTGAAAACAAACTTGTTGACCTTTAACTTATTCATGTTCATATGTGGAGAATATCTAAGTATCTCCATGAATCTATCCTCATAATCTGGCACCGTACGACCACCCTGGCATAAGGCGTTGAACTCATTAAGTTGGTGCTCAATGAATTCCTCAGAAAAGTACCTCTCCCGAAATCGTTCCTCAAACAACTTCAATGACATGTCTAGTTGAGGTAAAAGCATCTTCCACCATAGAATAGCACTCCCCTTCAGCTAAAAGACCGCCATGTGGAATTTCATGTTGGAGGTGTAATCATGAAGTGTGAAGCACATTTCCATGTTCTCCAACCATGTCGCGGCGGCCAAGTCATTCGGGGCACCCCAGAACTCAGGAAACTTCACCTTCTCGAGTTCTCTATGTATACTACCACTTGTCGGAGCGTGTTGTGAACCCTCATTGGGCATAGACACTCTCCCCTCATCTCGATCCAGGCAGTTGGTCAACACCTCTAACATCCTTTGGAAGGATCTCATCATACCTACCACATCGCCCACATCAGCCTACTCCTGCTTAGTGGTATGTTCTTCTCCCTAGCGGTTAGACTCCTCTCACGTGGATACTATCAAAGGCATCACACCTCTTCCTCCAACACCACGTTGTCTACTTCCCCTACATCCTCTTACCATGATTACCTGCATGCACAATTTCGAATTTTAATTAGCGATATAATTTTAATCATTTATTTAACACAGTGGAAGGCGTAGCAGTCCAATGTCGCAGGGTTGAACCCGCTCTAATACCATATGTAACGACCCCTCTGTTACGACATCAAAATGTAAATGAGTAATGTAGTGGTAAAAATAAAATTGAAACATCAGTTAGAACAAGTGACATGCGACAATAATATACATCAAAACTTACACATTCTAATCTCATCACATCACTACACAAAAAAAATAAGAGTACAACATCATTGTTACTCATAGATCAACCATATAACAATAACATAACAACATGTCTATCTACCCATCCTACCCTGTAAGTTTAGGACCTCCAAGACACATAATCAACACTCAAGTACAGGATTCATTCGATTGATTTCGACCATTAAAGGTCTCAGGACTGGCGACTGTTCTGAGGAACAAGGAGATATCTATTCTCATAACCAACTTCTAACCTAAACGCATGACAATATTTTAACATTAAATGTAACGACTCTTCATACACTCAACCAAGTTATAAAAAGAGAATTAAGATACAACATTAACTGGTGGAATTCATAAGGTAAAGTTTTCGATAACGTCTAACTAAACAAAATAAAAATTTCAATACATTTAAACGAAATTTCGATTGAGAGCTAGATAGGTAACTTAAGATACATGTAACTAATTGAAGCCATTAAATGATAACATTAGTAAAAGATACTTGCATGTGAAATTTACAACTTCAACTCATTAAGAATTTTTTAGAATGTCCTATACTAAATCAAGGACAAATGAAGTAATACACAACTAAAATTTAACTATGACGACTAATTGTTATTAACTTTTGCAAAAATTAAACATTAACCTTATTCAAGTCTTGTAACAACATTCCCACAAAATTAATAGAGTAATCCTAAAAGTAAATAACATTAATTTGATTGTCATAAAGTGTCTCACAATTCATGCAATAAGTTAAAATATTCTTCCTTCTAAATTATAATTATCCACAGAAATTGTGTTTAAGAGTTGCGCAACTTGCGCATGTTTTTGTATTAAAAATCTCCTCGGAGGATTAATGTAATCACTCAATATCCATCATTCAATCACACAATATAGATTCAATGGTACAGATAAATAAATAGGAAATAAATATTGTGACCGGTATAATGCTTGTTACTTGAAGATGATCTTCTTCTTCAAACTTGTGCACACCTCCTTCCCTTCGCCTACTAATCCAAGGACTTCACTGGTACCTCCCAGCCAATGATAAGGGTACTCTTCTTCCCCCTTATCCCCGGGATCCACAAAGGGGCCACGCACAATAAACCAAAAACCGTAGCTCCAAGCTTGCGTCGGAAGGAAGATCTCCCACTCTTTCTCCAAGCTTGGTATCCCAACTATCACAAGTAAAACACAGTCCACAATGATTTTGGCGGCATAACCTTACCAAGAAATAAGAGAGATCTGTTTTTCTTCTACACCATTTGTTTTATGGAAAATTTCTTCACTGACACATGTCCTCATGCACAAATAATTAACTTTTTAGATTAAATTAATTATGATTATTCATCCACACACTTGTCGCACTCTCCCCAGGTTGCACAAGTAATTAACATTTTTACTTTATTTAATATCCAATTTCCCTCACATTCCCTAATGTGTTCCTATTTTCTCTCTTAGTTGTCCCTTTGTTCTCCAGATTCTCATTTAATGAGTGTCTCCTAACTAGATCTTAGGTAGAGATGGAATAGGAGTATTCTTCTAGTTAGACTAGTGGTAGCTTGACTCTAGATACTATTCTATGTGTACACATATTCTCTCATATTTTATTTCTTTCTATTTTAAAAATCCATTTTATTATTTTCCTACACGCATGTGCAATTTATCTAATCTTTAGATTTTATTCCCCTTTTTCCTAGAGTTTGATTATTCTCCAATCTTTTAACTTATGTCATAATTCATTTAGTCCCTTAATTAACTTTAGACTTAGACTTAGTTTTAGACTTAGGCTTAGACTTTTATTGGGCTTTATAATTAATAATTTACAGTTTAATTAATTATTTTATTCCAACAAGGTCTAATCATTTCAATATTTTCTAGCCCACTTAGATTTATTGACTCAAGATTTAATTACACGATGGGCCCTTCAAGACACACCTCTGTCCTCCAAGGGTGCCATTCGTCTTTGACTGGTTTTGGAAGTTTGTCCGGCCATTTGGAGTTAACATTCCATTCGGTCAACCTTGTGAGAGACTAAGGGATTCTAAGGAATAAGGACTCTGCCTTATTTTGCACCCCTTAGAATCTTCGTGAACGACTGTCTCAGTTTGCCCTCACAAAATTGTGGACCTCTCGAACAAGGGAATCGTTAAACTACATTTCATACAATAGCGAGTGTGTTAGTAGGCTATGACAGGGACGCTGCCAAACCTCTCCCTCAATATCTGGTTTCTATCCATGGCCTGTCTACTACTTATGTGGGTCGGATTAGCAAGCATCGTCAAGCCTGCATCCACTGATAAAACTCATGTCAATAATCCATATACATAAATCACATTGTAATCAATCATATGTCACAAGTGTGTAAATGAAATACTCAATCAAAATGTAATTCACTCCCTGACTCAATCTAGAGTCCAAGGAAGTCCATTGATGCCATCAGCATCCATAACCTGTCATGTGTCCTACACACTCAGAAAAACTCATCAATGGCATCTACCAAGATATATACATCAAATAATAATAAGTCACAACACATCATCATCATCATGTATAATCCATAATTGAAACAAAATCACAATGTACCATAACCAGATCACTTGCACGCAAGTGTCCTCAAAGAATAAGTCAATAAAAGTGTTCTCAGTAGAGAAGGATGTTACATACACCCCCTCTTGTTTAAAACTTTGTCCCGAGGTTTGTACAGTATATAAATGCAAGAAAACAAATGTATCTGACATGCATCTATATGTCTAATCTATCAAACAAGTAAGGAAATTGTTGACGGATCACATATGTGTCCTCCCAGGTAGCCGAGTGTGGACTATAGTTGTCCCACTTGACCTTGACCTGATCGACTATTCGATGTTGTAACTGTCAAACGCGATGATCCATAATGTGGATTGACTCCACCATGAGAGCACCCTCGTCCAACACCTACAAACAACTCATGTCAATAACATGTGAAGGATCACTAATAAAATGTCTCGAAATAGATACATGAAATACATCGTGCATACACCTCAAAGAATCAGGAAAGGCAAGTCGATAATCCACGGTTCCTTTCTTTTCCAAAACTTTGAAAGGTCCCACAAACCTAGGAGAGAGTTTAGCACCCTATCCAAACTTGATCGAACTCGTGTGCGATTTTACCTACAAGAAAAATCTATCACCAACTTCATAACTGCGGTCAACACGATGTGCATCATCATAACTCTTATGTCGATCTTGTGCTTCTTTAATCCTCTTTCTTATCGATTGCATATGTTCTTCCATTTCGTGAATCACTTCTGGTCCTACTAGGACCTTGTCCTCGAGTCGATCCCAACTCAACGTCATCTGACACGGTCGTATGTAAAGAAACTCAAGCTAGTCCATCTTAATCATACTCTGATAGTTGTTGTTGTATGAAAACTCTACTAGTGGAAAGAAATATTCCTAATGTTTTTGTTGATCCA
>ML786875.1:754539-802130 GCA_009831015.1 Picea engelmannii | reverse complement strand
ATGAAACACATTTCTGAATACAATCTGCCTTTGCGTTATGTTACTTTGTTGTCATATGATTTGAGTTATTTCTCTGAGTAAATGGAGCGTGAAGCATGGCCAGTGTTTGCGTAGAATGATTGAGTAGTTCTGGTTTTTCCTTTTGGCGATTGTACCTTTTGGTTGGGCCCGCCAAACAGGTTCGAGTCGCTGCTTTTCTCTGTCTTAGATTTAGTTTATTTCAGTATCTTATGATTTTCATGCATGTTATCTTAGAGTTTGGGAATTAACTTGTTCAGATTCTTTCTTAAATTATTCTTCAACTGTATCGTTTCCAGCATATTATATATATTCTACGTTGATGAGTGTTGAAAGGATGGTTGATTCCTGTAGAGTTTAGAGCATGAACTAGATTTGCTTTGTTTCCAGTTTTCAATCTGAATGTAACTTAGAGTTTGAATTTACTTTGCTTAGTTAGGATATTTAGGTTGCAATTGAATTAGAGGAAGCTTCCGGTACCAGTAGGGTAAGTAGGATATTTCTTTATTTTTCCTGTAGACAGATTTAGATTTATTTTCGATATTTAGATTAAAAGAATTTTAGGAAATAATCTTTCTGTTATGGCTTAGATAGAAGTAGTGATGATAGATGATTAAAGATAGTGGTATATAGTCTTGTGGAATCACATTAGAATAGAAATAGAAGTACCTGCACTTCAGCACATAACTGTTCTCTTTTGATGAATTAAACAGGAAATGATAAGTTTCAAGATAATCATTAGGATTCAGTTTTTAAGAGTGAGTTTGTGTTTTCTTCTAAGAATAGAATTTATATAGGAATCATCTTACCCACACATACAATGTAGCAGCTCTAAGTTTACTTGCCCTGGTTTGACAATTCAGTGTTTCAGGTCATTAAATTCTTTAATATAGCAGCCTGATAGATGCAGGTGTGGTATTGTCTACAATCCCTACTGTTTGATGACCTCTGCGAAGATGAGGTTCTTTTGGCTTCTGCTATCAACAATAAAATGCAGTGGGGTCCTCTTCACCCACATCTATGAATGAAAAAAAGTGCTCCCCCTCTTCAGGATCTTCTGGTTCTTCTGGTTGAATTGTTGCGATCACGACAATATCAATGGGATTTGCATCGATGATCTATCTTCTCCCATTATTTTCTAAATCATATTCTGAATCAGGGTTCGGCTCCTTTTCTTTGAACTCAACCACCAATGAGTGTTTTGAGTGACATTCATCGGTGTTGTTCTAGGGGATTTTTTGGAAATCACACCACTTTTCAATGTCCTTCTTCATCTTTCCGTTACCCTTCCTTTCCTATGTCTTGGGTCGGTTTTATGGAGGTTGTTTTTTAGGGTTTTCTTTATCATGCTTTGATTTTTGTGGATTTTCATACCCGAACTCCCATTTTATGTAATGCCTACATTTCTACTCGATTTTGACAACATATAGATAGGCAACTCCCAGTGATGAGATGTCTAGGAAATCCATTTCGGTTTGGATGTACCTATGCAGAGCCCTGCGGTATTTCAGAACCAGATGTCGCTCGAAGTCTTTGATACCCATCTTGGTGCGCAAGGTATGGAAAGTATTTGTGAACTTCGAAACTATGTGGCCCCTCTCTTGCCACAGTGTGGTCCATCTCACATACTGGTCATCATAGTTACCGAAAGGGTAATACTGCTCCTTGACCGCATCCACAAAAAAATCCCAAGTGGGCTCAAACCCATATATTATAGAATCCTCTATGGAACGTTTCTCCCAGTAAGTTTCTCACCAATGTTTGACATGGGGGAGAGCCTTAATGAGTGTGAAGGTGATCTTTTCCCTGTCGGAGAAATTGTGAACAAAGAAATAACCTTTTGGCAGATTTAACAATTTTTCTAGGGCATCCGCATCTATCTGTCCTTCAAATACGGGAATATTAAAATTAATTTGTACCTTGAAAGGAGATATTCTTCCAAAGTGGCCAATTGATGAAGACATTCTTACTATTATCGACAAGCATTGAAGGATGTGGGAAAAATTCTCCATCATTTCATCCCTCTGTTGTGTGAGAGCTTTCTCGAGCAACATATTAATAGAAAATTCTGCTCCATCGGTTTTTTTTTCTCCCACCATAGAGGGTTTCTTGGGCGTACGAGAGAAATTTTCCTCAAGAGAGACAAGCTCAAGAACCAACTTGGTATACTCGGACCTCGTTGGGGACATGCACTGAAAAATGATCAAGAGCAGCCTGCTCTGATACCACTGATCCAGATTATTTTCGGCATGAAATGAGAGCAGAGAAATAATAAATAAATGTACAAAGATATATCAGTATCTAATAATGTAACAGATATATATTAGAGATATAACCACAAACATAGAGATACAGTGATACACAATTTCTATTAATGAGTGAAATGTACAAAACTGTAGAAATACAGAGTGAGACTCGTTAGAATGGTTGCAGCTTATCTCTGAGAAGAGATGTGATGGCTAATCGCATTCTCAAGAAGACAATTGTTAAAATGAGTCTCTAAAGGCCTTTTTAACATAAGGAAAATCCAAAACCCTAACCTCAAAAGAAGAAAAGACAAAAGGTTTGCGGGCCCCGATGGGGGTAATTTATACGTCAACTTCCCGGGGGAGCAATTTTTGCATACGATCTCCATTTGGGGCGCTCAATACACGGCTGGAAAGGTCTAACCAAGAAGAATGATTTTAGAATAGCCCAAGCAAGTTCCCTTGACAGTGGCTTGGGCCCAAAATCCACAAAAAAAATCGTTTAGGGCCTCAAAATGGCCCTAAAAGTTTAGGAACCGAAAAACTACTAACAATAGTAAATTGACAACGAACTATTTTGAGCCAGATGGAATAGGTGGGTGGCCTCTAAGATCCTTCTGGATCATGTTGACTTATAAGTTTTTTCAATTCCATAATAAGCTTTCTACCCTCCATTTATTCTTCCATGTGGCATCTTCTCATTGCATATCTTTCTACTGGATCAATACTTCCTTGATTGTGCATTGGTGCAACTAGTTCTCTGTGGTATCCCATATTGCTTCTAGTTGGATCCAAATTGAACTTTGTTCATCAAGTTATGGTAGGACAGTCTGCACTTTACAATTTGATCACACAACTTTCTTCAAACATAACACATGAACTCTTAGATGAGTCTTGGAGTGGGTTGGGAGAGCCATCTTGCAAGCGACTTGACTAGTCCATTATATGATCTAATAGAGACCATAGAACTTTAGAGCTATCTTCTGGGGAACTTTATATTTGAGTGATGTTTGTTTATAAGGCTACAGGAAAAGAAACACTTGGTCCCTTTCATTAAAATAACATTCAAATATGTTTTTATCAACTTATTGTTTCATTTAATTTTGCACCATAAACAAGTTTTCCTTGAGGATACAAATAATGGCTTCTCTAGTGTGAAGCATTCGATCTATTGCATGAACATTGAAGGTGCTTGGTGTAGATATTATGGTATTTGCAGGAGGTATTAACCTCCATATGTAACCTTTGACTAGAATAGAATATTTCAGAAGAAAGAGAAAACCTAAACATGTGTGAAAACCCTAAAAGACATGTCGACTCGGCAGAATATATAATATTAAGGTATTATCCTCAAGGAAGACAAGTGTACCTCATAGGAAAAAGATAAACAAAAAATATAATTACCAGAAATTCAGGTTGGCCCAGTCAAAAAAGTCACTGGACATATTAATATAAATAGAGGATGTCTTGGCTCATTTGTTCACTCACTCTCACTCAAGAAACTAGAAACAACGTGCAAGTTTGGAGGAGCAACAATAGTTGTAGTTGTACGGTTTTCTCCTGTTTAGTTTTTCTGGTAATTTCTCTTGTGCACTACCCTTGGAAAAGGTGTGCTCTCTTGGTTATCTATTGGTTATGGTGTGGCTTCCTGGAATCATAATTTTTGTCAAATTTTAAGGTGCTCGGGGGTGGAGTTATGCCTATGGTTAGGTGACAATGGTGTAGCATTGTCTATGGTGAAACAAGCACAACATTCCGACACTTGTTACATAGGATGGAACTATGTTGAAACATGTGGAATTCCCTTTAACAGAAAGGGGTGCTCTCCAGTATGATGTCCCAATTAGACTTCACACCATTTAGAATAGGAGTCCCAACAAGATTTTGGCTTGAATTCCATTACTAGTATGAGGGTTGGGTGAATGGTTGTTGGGATGAAGGAATGCAATGTGTGCATATATGAGCTATGCTAGATGCAAAAAATAAATATAATCTATCTTATCCTAGATAGGAGTAGAAAATTTAATGAATGGAAAGATATGTTGAGGCCTCAACATTGTCCTGATCCAGTGAGCTTGAGGCTTCTCCTAAATTTTTCCAACAAAGAAGAAATGAGCTGAGGATTGTTTATTTGAGAAAATAATCATTTTTTAAATGAAGCTTGATATTTCATTGAAAAATGATTTGTTTACCTTTTGACGAAATACAATACTAGTTGTTTTTCTTTTCTATGGATTCCTGTCGACCTTTTACTTATTTTGGTATGGAAAAATAATTATGTGTGAAATGGAAAGTATGAATGCGATTATAGAGTTGGACTCCATATATTTCAAATTTATGTCCAATTTCTTCCGCAACATTCTCCAAAGTAATCTTTGGTAATTATATTCCTTTAAAGAAATCTCGAAAAATATCTTTGTAAAACTTATAATTCCATCAATATTTTTTTAAAACTCAACCCCCCCCCCCCTTTATTTTTGACAAAAGTAAAGGGTCCCTCCATTGAATTTTTGAAAATTTCACTTTCGTTTGCATTTGATTTTCTTTCTTTATTTTTTGTTGTTGTTGGCTATACTATCCTTGACCTGTGGGACTAGGCTATGGTTTAGATGCCATGACCTAGGTGCATCTAATCCATTAAAATGACCTGGGGATCGCACCCGACCTGGACCGTACCAACCCTTAACATGGATAGATTTGAGGTGTACCCAGGGGTTTCAAACTGATTACTTTCACTTATGGAGTGCCTTAACAATTCACTCCCTCACCGACTTCTCTAGACCTCGGGGACTTGTCTTTATTGATTTGAACATATGGTTGATGGTTATTTCTTTCTCGATTATTTGATTTTGAGTGTTTCTTATCATCGAATATTTTGGGTTTATCTTTTTGGGTTGAAAATTTGGTGATGTAATCTTGTCGAAACAAAACCATTAGTGAAATTCCATCCACACATCTAGCTTAATAATTATGATTTCGATGATGGGATTGTTGCATCATGTAAACTTCTTGTTTCATCGCATTTTTCTCACATAAGTAATGATTTCACCATTTTAATATTTTTTCTCCATGGTTATTCAACATTGTTTGAATGATCATTTTAACTTAGTCAAGTTGATTTCATGCCTTGATTTGTGTTGGACAAGCAACGTTTGAATATAAAATCCTAAGTAGGAAGGAATCACACATAAGGAAGGAAGCACGCAGAAGGAAGGAATCACGTAGAAGGAAGGATTCACGTAGAATATAGAAAGGGCGCAGAAGGACATGAAGGATGGAGAAAACACAAATACAAAAGGATAAAGCAAGCGAGTGAGAAAAGCTAGTGCAAACAACGATAGTGCGAATTTCTAGAAATAGAAGGACATCATAAAAGTTGTATAAAGAACAAGAAGTAGAAGAAGAAAAATAGCCAGTTAATTGAAGATGGTTATGCCATGCATTATAATGGTATATTTTGGGATAGATAAGAATAGAAATTGAAGCCCTATATTTTGGGGTATAAATATGTAACGAGATTATGAGAGAGAGAGGGAGAGATGTGTGCATATGTGAGTATGAGAGTGTGTGCATGGAAAAGAATTGAGGTTATGTAAAGATCATGAATGCAATAGTCAGTTAGTAAGAAAGAAGAAGGATTTTAGAGAGGATATCGTGTCTTGTGTTCTTACTTAATGTCTTTATGAGTTCATGAATGATGATATAAAGTTTCGTAGAATGGATTTAGTCTATGGATTGGTTATGATGTAATGTTTAGGTATGTTTGTGATAGTTTAGATAATAATCAAGAACATACATGAGTTAAAATCAGGAAGAATGATTCGCACATTAGCCTCCCTTTCCCTTACTGCTATAAACACCTTGTTCTTGCAGCCCCAATAGATACCTCGAGTGAGACTTCATTTGTGCAAGAAGGTGATGCTGAAAGGGCCGGTGTCCTGAGGGCCTTGTTGGTCATAGTCAAATCGAAACTTGGTTCTTATAACCCCTACGCAGACAAGAAACAACCAACAAATGGTTCCATTGACGGGACTGGGAATTTATGACTAAGGGAATGTTTTGGAAGTCGACCAAGAAAAAATTCACAGACTAGTTGGAATGAAGAGAATGGTACTTTTCATGACAAGAGAAAACGAACCCTTGGATAAGTGACTAACAATGGATGCAAAATTGTATGTTCACAAATCAACATGAAATTTTCTTTGGAAAATTCCCAGAAATTCTGATCGAGTGGCTAGGAAGGTTAGTAGAGAAGACATGAAGGTTTAGTGTTGCAACACCAAAGAATTGGACTTCATAATTGGTAAGGAAGCTAAATTCGGTAAGTAACCCAACTACTCGAGCAATTGATTTTTGGTTGGATAGTATACTTGGGGGTTATGTTACAGAATTTGTTGTAGATTGCATTTAGTCATATAGTGTTGTAGAAATAAATTTTTTCAAAGGCCCATGTGGGAGGTTCTTGAAATCATTGAATATGTGGATAAAGATGCTATTATGTGAAAATAATGTGATGGTAATGAAGTCCGAAATCTAAATGGGCTCTGCGCACATATGGGAGTTGGAGGATAACAAAAGGATCTCCTGAGAAAAGTGAGGAAGCAATGAAAGAGGAAGGAAGGGAGTGAGGATCCAAGAAGATAGTACACTATAGGAAGACTACAAATTTGGAGAGTTGTGCAGATGGAGGAGGTATAAAAGGAAAAAGAATGGGTCTTGGAGAGAAGAGCTGCATAGTGAGCCAGAAGTACGGGAACCTTGCGCACAATTCCAAATGTAGAGATACCATATATAGGAGGAGAGGAAGAGGGGTGTCAATCTAGTCTAGTAATAGAAGAGTTGGTAAGTCCTACTTAGAAAAGATCCTACATTGAATCCATGACCCCATGTGCATCAGCACAATCAGAAACAACATTTGAAGACTTGTCGAAAGCCATCATAGTTAGCCAAGGAGGACATAGTAGTACCAATCGAAATAGTGGGAGTAGTGCACAGAGTCAAAGTTAGAGTGTACCAACATCACCAAGAGGAGGGAATACACAAACCAACATGGCGAGGATAGATAATACTCTTAGACTTCCTGAATTCATGGGAGTAGGGTTAGAGGACCCGAAACAATACTTGTTTGTCTAAGAGATAGTTTGGGCCACTAAAAACATACAGGATGAAGAATTGAAGATTGCACAGTTAGAGAAAACATTTAGGGGACACACGCTAGTATGGTATATGAAGTTACAGGGTATTACACCTACTAGACAGGCTAGGACTTTGGTAGAAATAAAGCAAGCGCTATTAAAGGATTTCAAAAAGTCGAAGTCAGAATTGAAGTATATTACTGAACTGAAGGAGATCAAACAGGTGCAAACAGAGTCAATATGGGATTACGATCAAGGCTTTAAGGATGTAACGGGGACACTAAATTTCTAGATTCCATATCAACAACACCAAGAGTGGTTCATTGCAAGATTACTACCCCACATTCGTAGACCACTAATTCAACATAAGGTTGTGTTGCAGCCCGAGGCACTGGAAATCACGATGAAATTAGAGTCGTCATTGACCGAAGACATTGGGGGAATGGAGAAAGTTCAGATGTAGTTAGTCGCATTAATAATTCAGCTAGTTAAGCTTACCAAGGGAAGGGAAAAATGAGACAAATTTGGTGTACCAAGAGCAAGACGGAGGGCCACCACAGGGACAAATGCCCAACATTCACGCAGTAATTGGTAGTAGGAGAACCGAAACCACAACCCGGGGGAGAATACTACAATAAATAAATGGGGACACCATCCCATTGAGTGTCCATTACTCTAGAAATATCATAGTACTCCAAAGAAATTGTTTTGAAATTTTCATAAATTAGTTAGACATGAAGAAAAGGATTGTTGTGTGTTCAAACTACTAAGGGAGCATACATCGAATGTGTACAAGATCCACAAAGAGAATATATATGTGGATGGGAGTGGTGCATAGTATAACACTCGAAGAGGTTTTAATCAGGGGAATAAAGACAATTTTTGTAGAGGCCGAGGTAGAGGGAATTTTGGTCGAGGAGGATGAAGACTGATTATCTGTCATAACTATTATCAACCAGGACACTTGGACCAACATTGCCAGAACCTGTGTACCACATGCACATATTGTAGAGAAATGGATCATGCAATAGAGGACTATCCCCAACTAGTTTCAAAATGGAAAGCTAGAGGCAATTCAAATCAGAATCTGCATCAGAATCAAAATGTGCAAATGATATCAGTTGAAAAAAACTATGAAAGACCAAAAATCAGAGTCATTACATGTGGAGGAGCTCACATAGACTCTGATATGGAAACTCAAGGAAATAAAATGGAGTAGTGGGTAGGGAATTCAGTGGTGCATATGCCAACATTCAACCCACAACAGGAAAAAGAGACATATCAGAGATCATGAAAGGAAATACTTGAACCACATGAGAAATCATACACATCATCGCTACCTCATCTAGTAGATCCAGCGGTACCTAAAAAGTCAAGTGTGCAAGTAAGTACAGTAAACAAATTCTTAAAAAGTTGTGTAGAATTGATGAGAGATAGAACTACGCTTAGTATATTATATAACATGATTGATCATTGCAATAAAGGAAGGGAAACCCATGTCACACAATGGATGTTAAACCAGGTACTGCACAGGAAGAGAACCAATGGGAAATTCAAGTTTAATGCGCATATTGGGGAATACGATGTGGATAATGTTATTATAGACTTAGGATCAGATGTGAATGTACTACCTAAGAAGACATGGGAGACGAGGGGAGAACCTAAATTAATATTGTCCCCATGTTTGATTAAGGCTCGTGAATCAACATGTGATAGTTCTGATCAGGCGACTAACAGGGGTACCTGTAAACATAGATGGGGTGTGCAACATGGAAAATTTTGAAGTTATTGAGATAGTATATTATAGTTAGCCATATCCAACTTTAAAGGGATTGGAATGGGTTGTTGATAACCAAGAAATTATTATCTTGAAAAAGGGAGATGATCTTCGAGGTTGGGGATCTAAAGGTTATTGCACTGTTGGACCCATCAGAAGGGAAGAGATATATAGATTTAATAAGAGCGAATGACATGGAAAATTTATATAATATGACTATGTGAATGGAGGATTATGTCGATCCAACAATAGATGGTGTGCTCAGTTGGAGAAGTTTTTGTTTGTGTGCATCAGATTCAGAAGCTGGTCTAGAGAATTGGCAGCAGAGGATGCATGAAGTATAAACTAGAAGATGTGCATGTATAAACTGATCTTTGTGCTGGATTGACATAGATCTATATGACCCACATAAGTACGATGGACTAACTGAGATTAATATGTTTATAAAAGGATTTGAATTATAGGTACCTGAACAGTAGAGGTTGTTAGCATTCGATGTCATCTTAAAAGAAAATACAACTAGATGATGGGACGTTGTTGGTTATTATTCTATCCTATGTCTGAGTTTGTATTGATTGGCCCAGGGTTCATGTCTATTCGGGGTTCCAACAAAGCCTCTAAAACTATCGGCCCTCTTGGTAAACAAGAAGGAAACACAGCGCATGGAGTGCACTTCACAGTCTCACCTGAGATAGTCTTAATGGGTGGCTACAATACTCATGTGTTTGTAGCCTAGGATTGAGTGCGAGATATGAGAAATATATACTAAAAACTCTTATTATAGCTTGTAAACACAATGCACTGTTATTTACAAATAAGAAGGAATTATAACAACTAATTCATCCAGCATGTCAAATAGCTATAGAAGACAATAAAGAAACACATGCATTCAATCACATGACAGAGGTGTTACCGTGGTTCACCCCCTCCTGAGCTACGTCCACAAAGATTTGGCTCTTGGATCTTTTATTATAGTAATTCCGCATCTACACCACGACATGCTTTAAAACCGTTCTCGGTCGGTAGAGATCTATTATGAGGTGGACTAGATCGCACCAGGCTCCCCAACCTATGATCTAACCCTCAATATCTACCCTCCCCAGTCCTCTCTATCTCAACAGCTTAAAAATTAGGCCATACAACAAAATATTACATCACATATGCTTCTCTATCTTAACCGACTTACAAAATCAACAATAACAATAATCAACAACTCAAAATAACTAGCCCCCTGCTATGATACCTAAGTATATATATTTATACATTTCTGGCTCTTTAGCCATTACAATATATTGAAAAAACCCTAACCCTAGCATCATTAGGTATTCCATGAATGCTCCAGTCTTGTTCTTCCTTCCAGTTGTCGCTTTCCTCGTGCATGCCTTCTTTCCAAAAACCGTCTTTATTTCTGCTTTGGCCTGCTTCCAACAGGCCCCCAACACTGACACGTGGCTCATCCTGAGCCACCTAACCTTTGTGTGCTTCATCGATCTCCCCGGTGATTGCCTGGAACTTCTCCTTGAGCTCCCTTGCTTGTGTTTGAGTCTGCGTGGTCTTCCCCTTAAGTGTGTCTACTATCTAGACTTCAATTTTATCCCTGGTCAATCCTACACACTCTGCCTAGGTCTATGCCATATATGTATTAGATTCATCCATCTGTGCAATGACTTCCGCTACACGCTCTTGAAGCAGTTCCATTTGAGCCTGACACTCCTTTTTCTGTATTTGTGCAGTGGTGAATTCTGCCTACAATTTCTTCATATCCTGCGCCCCTTTTATGCGCTCCGTTATGGGCATTGTCTTATGCCTCTGCTTGAGGTCCTAGCTAGTTGTACTTATCCTTTCTTCTTCCTTGTCCCACTACTGGACTTGGTGATCCTCTTCTAACTTTGTCTAAAGCTGTGCTGCATTGTCGAACAAGTCGATTGTTGTGTTGACCCGTTGCTCTATCTCCTGTAGATGCTATTTTGCCTCCTGATTCCTTTGTTCCCTTACCTCTGGTGGAGTGGTAGGTGTCAGATGCTCTCAGAGATTCTTGATCTCCTTCCAATATTGATCGATTTCCTGCGCAATCTAATCAATCTTTTCTACTACTATGAGTTCAGTCGTTTGCCCTGTCTTTGGAATCTTATCATAAGTTTCAGCCACTTTTCGTTCCAATCCGTTCAAGCGTTCCCTCTCTTCTTGGGTCTCGATATTATCCTACTCACATATTAGTTCCAATGCATCCCGTTTCTCCTGTGCCTGCTGTAATTCAGATATGTCTGTTCGTGCACAAGATTGTACCTCTTGGGTAACGTTAACCTATATTTTGTGTAGAGCTTTGGATGGTAGTCGCGACAATACTAATTGAAGTTGGGATAATTCCTTTCGGGGTGTCTTCCCCATGATCTCATCCATCCGCAACATGCTTGGTGTAATGTGGAATGTTGCACTCGGCTGCGGTATTGCGTGAACTGTATCTCTCTCCATTGCTTCAAGTTCTTCTTCTGTCTGTAATGTTGACAGCCCCGCTACTATGTTGTTGCCTGCTTCCTGCGCTTCCCCGATCTGCTTGAGGAGCTGTCGCATGTTTTCCAGCTCTTCTTGAATTCTGTCTCTCTGGTGCACAACATTCTTAAAGTCCTTGGATGTATGATCCTGAAGAATTTGGGCTATCATATCTACATCATCCTTCATGATCGTGTATTCTAGAAGTGATCTCTGCGCCTTCATTTTCTTGCGCGCACCCCCGGTCTGAGTAGCTGGACTCTTATTCAAGCCTGGTCCTTGTGAATTGGGACTTGGTGTGGTCCCCTGCGTTGCCTCGGCCTGTTAATCTTGTTCTTGGGCTGGCTGCATATTGTTCTTCTTCCCCTTCTATGTCCCCTTCTTCATTGTCCCTTCATTCATCTGCTTCATTTTGGTCTGGCTCGTCCGTCGTTTCTTGGGAACTGGGACTTCCTGAGGCTGTGTTTCTTCCTTCCTTTCCTCCTCTTCTACTGTCCTTTCTAGTAAATCTTGGGTGAGGACTGGGATCTTCCAATCATCCTCCCAATCCCTGATAACCATGTCAATGTCACCCTTTGTGATGTAGTAGTGCAATTGTAGCCACTGTTTATTGGGGTCCTTCCATGCCTGTATCCACATCGCATGTCAAGTGGCCTTAAAATTGGCGATGTCCCAATAGTAAGAGACCACCTGTGGTGTTATTTTCCAGAGGTTGTTGATGGCCTCCTATAAATCACATAGGTATCCTTCAAATATGAATTCGTTAATCTTTTGGTGCCTAGCATCTGACGTGGCGCCCAACAGTAAACATCTCGCTCCCTGATTTGGTTTGGGTCTAGTAGTGAAAGATACATATCTCGGTTCCCTCCATCTAATAAAGGCTATTAACATGAGTAGCCATGAGTAATGAAACTCTATTCTGAAATACTGTGCATCCTTGCAGTCATCCGAAAATAAATTCAACAGATAGGGTGCCCAACCCACTGTGGTGCCCTCAACACATTGTGCTGTGACTGCGACGACCCCAGCTGGGACTTCCTCTCTGCGACATTTCCTTAGCATCTTGTAGGCCAAGGTTTTTGCGTCCATTTGTGTTGTGGCATCATTGATTCTTTTGATGATGATTCCTCATGTTCCCCTGTCAGTGTCATATTTATTCTTCATCTCTTCCACTAGTGCTTTCTCCTTGGTTTTGTTGTCGAGAAATTGCGTGGGATCCATGCCCCGGGATGGTAGCCCTGTAATGTTCACAATAATCTCTATGTCTATCAAGAGGACCTTGTCCAACCATATATCCCCGCCATGTGTGACCGCCATCAATTGTTTGATGCAAATATTTGTGTACTGTCCTCTGCCAAAGTGTGGTAGGTATAGAAGGCCTAAAATCCCCATTTTTTCCAACCCCGCTACCCATTGGAGTGGTTGATATACTGGTTCCCCTACTGGATTTATGCCCACAGTCTGTAGGTATACCCTCTTCGAGAATTCTAGGAACTTGCCCATGTCCATTATTTCGTGGTTCGAGTATTTTAGCTTCTTGACATAGCCTAGCAGGTCTGATTTCACCTGTACCCCTTTTAGTCTTTGCAGAAAAAGAATGGTTGTGATGGGTTGCTTGCATGGTGATCTAGGTATCGGATGCTGGTCTTTTTTATGTATTGGCTGACTCGAGGTTCCAACCTCTGTTTCTTGTACTTTGACAAACCATTATTTCCATTCCGTGACATATTCCACTGTTCCTTCCTATACGTGGTCCGACGTGGTTGTCTGAGACTCGTCTGGCTGGACTGTTGCTTCGTGATTTGTAGCCATCCCAATTCCTCTTGGAGCTCCTTCAGTGTTCTCCAAGAGGAGCGCCTCCTTCAAGATTTTTGCGTTCTGGTTCTGTTGCCCCTATTCTTCTGCCGAAATATCGATATTCATGCCCTCTGATGCTGGCTATTGGGTTTCTTCCACCATGGGTGTAGGATTCACCGGTGTTGAATCAGGTGATGGGATTTCATTGACATTGATGATCTCCGGTGGCTGTTGTTCACCTCCTTCCAATTATACCCATGCCTTGGTTCGAACTATGGGTTGTCTGGCAGTCTGGGTTGACTCTTCTTGCTTTGGTGGTGCCATGGTGGTGGATTTCGATCGCTTTGTTATGCTTTGTAGCTTCTACAAACCCTATGAACGTTTTCTCTCTGCTCTATATGCGCTATCGCTCTCCGTTTCTTCTCCAGTCTCATAATAAATTGTTTGCTCCCGCGTCTGTGTTTTGTATCGGTATTGCATGAAACTTGTCGAAGATGCTACCTTTATTAGGGATTCAATGAACCTCCAATTCCTTTGTACTTTCCATTACTCTCCTTATCCGTCACCAGTTAGTGTGATTAATGCAACGTCCCATCGATCCTTTCCGACATTCAATTCCAGATACCTCCGTCTTTTCATACCGCTTTTTGTCATCTTTGGTTTTCCTTCTTGTTTCCCTTGTGATCTGGCTGTTGGCCTTGTCCTTTCTGATTTTGTATTCCTAAGTGTGTGTGCTCCTTTTCCTTTCGATGCACTGTACCTCTGTGGGTACCATTTAATATCCTGTGTTTTTTTTTTTTTCTGCGCGGTGACTTTCAAGCTGTGGATGGTCGAATTTCCTTGTACAACTTCAGTTGGATCCCATTGACCATCCCTCTAAGTTTTGTACCTACTAAGTCATTCAACTGTACAACCCCTCCATATGTGACAATTTTTACTTTGTATGGTCCTATCCAATGCATTATGATATTTCCTAGGTGTTGAAAGGATTTGCTGTCATACATTAGCACTAAATATCCTTCCTTGAATGTTTTCTTCTTGATGTGTCCGTCATGCCAAGATTTGTCCCTTGATTTATGAACTTGTTGGTGGAATCCTACTAAGATTCTATATTCCTCCATGGTCATCAACTGATTTAGTCTTTCCTGTACTACGCCTCGTTCCTTCATGTGTGTGATTTCTACTATGCGCAAACTGGGTACCAGAAAGTCTAATGGCATTACTGCTTCTTGGCCATATACTAGTTCGAATGGGGTATTCCCTGTCAACTTATTGCATGTGGTCCTGTAGGCTGATAATACTGCTGGTATTTTGAGGTCCCAATCATCCCTATTGACGTTACAGATCTTTGTCAATGCATTCTCAAGGATTTTGTTAAATGCTTCTATTGTGCCATTTGCCTGTGGGTGATATGGTGTTCTCTTCTGATGATGGAATTAAAACTCTTCATTCATAGCATTGATAGAACTGTTAATGAAGTGTGTGCCTTGGTCGCTCATCAAAGCACTTGGACACCCAAATCTAGTAATTACTTGTTCGAATAGGAAGTGTGTTGTTGTTTCTGCGCTGCAATCCTTTACTAGTCCTGCTTCCTCCCATCATGTCAGGTATTCTATCATGGTGATAATGTACCTTGCTCCTATTCTTTTTGTTGGTGGGTTGATCGGTCCCACAAAGTCTATTTCCCATTTATCGAATTCCTATCATGTTACCTGTGGTCATAATGGAATTTCGTCCCTTCTATTGGGTTTACCAGCCCTTTGACAAACATCGCATCTCTGGTAGTATTCCTTCGAATCGTTGTGAATGGTTGACCACCATAGTCCTGCGCATAATACCTTTTGTGCGATATCTTTTCTTGCATAATGTCCTACTGCTATTCCCTCATGGGATTCTTCTAAAACTCTTGGTATTTTGTGTTCTAACACATATGTTCACAAGATTCTATCTACACCCATTTTGTATAAGTGTCCTGCGATCAGTTGATAGTCTGCAGCCCAAACAACCAGTTTTTTCTTCTATGCGGTGTTATATTCTTGCGGTGCAGTACCTGTGCTCAAGTACTAAATGATATCTGCAAAGTAATCGTCAGTGATCTGAACTGAAAATAAGTGTGCGTCTGGAAAGTTGTCCTCCAAATTCATAGGTTCTTCTCTGTTTGTGACCCTTGATAGGTGGTTAGGTCCTGCACTCAATTTTTTTGGCTTGACTATTACTTCAAAATCAAATTCTTGAAACAGTAGTAACCATCGACATATTATCCCCCCCAACACCAGCTTGCTGACTAGGTATTTAAGGGCTGAGTGATCTCTGAACATCTTAAAGTGATTTCCCAATAAGTAATGTTTGAACTTTTGCAGTGCGTAGACCATAGCTAGGCCTTCCCTTTCTGTGGTGTTATAGTTATGTTCTGATTCTGATAGTTTTCTGCTCGCAAATGCTATAGGGTGATCCAAATCCCCCGCTCCAGGTTGTGCCAAGATAGCTCCAAGTGCTATGGCTGATGCATATACATGCACATGGAATGTCTTCTCCCAGTCTGGAAATATGATTATGGGCGTGGTGACCATATTTTCTTTCAGCGTATCCAGACCGTGTTGACACTCATCGTTCCACTGAAACTTTGTATCTTTTCTTAACAGTTTTTCCATTAGTGCCGTAATCTGCGTGTACCCTTTGATAAATTTCCTATAGTATCCTCTGTGTCCCAATGTCGCTCTTAGTTGCCAGACTGTTTTTGGTGCTGGCAAGTTAAAAATTAAGCAATCTTTGCAGGATATACTAGTAAACCTTGTTTGCATAAGATATGGCCCAATAGTATCCCAAACAATGTTCCGAAGATGCATTTATTGATGTTTAACGATATTTGGCATTGCCTTCATCTTTCTAACATCAGCCATAAGACCTCTACACGATATTTCAACAAAATATAGACTGTCCAATTGTCCAAGTATACCTCTAGAAATTGGTGGATGAATTCCTTCAACGCAGCTATGACTACTCTGGAAAATATTGTTGGTGCATTTTTCAGTCCAAACGACATGAATGTGTACTAATAGGATCCACATTCTGTAGCGAATGTGGTATTGTATCTATCTGCTTGGGCTATCTTGATCTGGTGGTAGCCTGAGAATCCATTAGTGAATAAGTAAGCTTCATTCCCTCCTACGTTCTCCAACACTTCATCCGTGAAAGGTGTAGGGAATGGGTCATGTAGGCATGCATCGTTCAACTTCCTCAGGTTGACACATATCCTTATTCCTCCTTCTTTTTTCTCCTGAACTACCATCGAGCTTATCCATTTCGATTCTTCCACTGGTTCTATGATTCCATCTTTGAGAATCCTATCGATCTCAGCCTTGAATTTCTGTTTATATATCGGGTTCAATCTGTATGGTCGTTGTCTGATTGGTCTCGCTTTAGCTCTGAGTGGTATCTTCATTTATCCTAGCTCTCCTGCTATACCCTTCATCTATGTAAATGTTGTTGGGAATAGGTCGTTGTATTCGTGCAGTAACTCTGTTATGCTTTCTACTGTTTTCTCATCCCAATAATCTCCAATGTTGGCCATTTTCGGGTTCTCAACTATCCTGATGTTGACTTTCTTTATCTAGATTAGCACAACAATGAATTTTGATTCTATAGGTGGGCCCTCTACTTCTCTTTCTCCTTCCACTTCCTCGATCTGAATATCACATAGATAATCTTCATTTGGTGCTTCCTTCTGCACATGGTAACATGGCAACAACTCTTTGAATGTTTGTTTGTTTCGTTGTTGTTTTTCTATTATGAGTTGGACTTCTAGTTCCTTGATGAATATCAGACCTCTTATCTATTTAAGAGATGCATCTATGTTGGGGTTTTCATGTTCAAATGAAAAAGTCACTGTAAAATTTTGTTGCAATACTGTCCAGGTCACAGTTCCTTTGCACAATTTCTAGTCTGTATACTAGTTCGCTGGTATGCCCTCTAGAGTGTGTATGAAATGATGAGGTCATTCCTCTGGGGGTGTCTTTTTCCACAACGTTCTGCAGTTCTCCAAGTGTTCTGTTGGTGCCCTCTATCCATCATACTTCTGTTGTTTGTTGTTTTTTTTTTTTTCTGTGCCGAACCTTATGCACAATAACCACTTACATTGGTACCAATCTATGATTGTCTCTTTGAGTCCGCCCCACCATGTTGTAGGTGTAGCCTTGAGTGCTAAATCAAGTGCTAAGAGTGTCCGATTCTCTAAAAATTCATATTTTTACTGTGCCAAGAATACTTCTAGATCATTTACTCCATGGAAACTAGGCGCTTCCTTTACCTCCATGCCTACCCATCTTACTGCATGATCTATTCGTGCACATATTCTCATGGAAACTTCGTGTAGTATTTGTTGTAAGTTTTCTAAACCAATATCTAAGTAGGTCGCACATGAAGTAATTCTCTGCCAACTGAGTATCCCATCTGCAGTTGGGTTCATGTAATATTCATCATGCACAGTTGTTCTGTACAACTGGCTTATTTCCTCTAAGTCTAAGCAAGTGGGTTCTACAAACCTTTCTCCTTATGATGGGTCTAATGGCACAATGAAACTATATTATCTTGACTCAAATGTCATTTTTCTTGTCTTCAAATTGATTATGGCCTAGTTGTCAAATGCCCAATCCAGACCAAACAATGATGGATATGGTGTTGTGCCATCCACTATTTCAAACTTCGAAGTTTGATTTAGTGTGCACTCCATCCAGGTCTACTGTCACTCATTTCAGTCTACCAATTGGTAGGACTCTGTGTTGGTTTGTTAGTTTCAGTTGAACAAGTGACTATCCTAATGTGGGCTCTCCCATGCATTGCCATGTCTTCTTTGGTAATACATTAACTTCAGATCCTAGATCCAGTATGATATCTCCCATGTTGAAATCTCCGATATTGGCATTTAGTCTGAACTCCCTACTTGTTCGTCTCCTTGTATGTAGGTGATTGACTGTATTTTGTTCTAGTTTTGCTTCTGCCTCTATACTACATCTTTCTAATATGTTTTGCAATATTTTGATAGATGATGGATCATTTAATACTTTTAAACATGATTGCAAAAAGCCTTTGATTGTACTTCCTTGTCCCATGGGTTGAATTTTGTTGGTATGATCCAATAATGGAGGCATCTCGTACTCTGGTGCTTCCTTTCTTTGCTGCGTAGTTGAAGTTGACGCAACGTCATCCTTCTAAAATTCATGTCTATCTTGCTTAAATATCTCCTTCTTATTCTGTGCATCGAACTGCTTCCTTTGTTCGGCATTCTTCTTCACCCACTAGTGTTGTACTGGATCTTGTTAGAATGCATTGTTTCCTATTTTAGCTCCTCCACGAGTAACTATATTGATGTTTCATCCTTCATCCCTTTCTTCGGCCGAAATCCACTGAACATTTTGGTTATTTTGGTTCCTCTTTTCCTAGACTTTTACTAATAGTGTTGGACATTCTTCTGTGTCATGATCCACTGCGCGACAATACATACACATTGCTGGTGGAAGTGGACATTCCCTTGCATAATGTCCTGGTTGTTGACAATTGTGACATACCACTAGTCCTCTACCTCATCCAAAACCTCCTCTCACTCATCCTCCACCTTTGTAGCCTGCTCGATCTCCTCTCGACACGTTATACTGAGGCACCTAATTATATTGTGCGGTATTGTACCGAGGTTGTGCTGTTTTGTACTGCGACTGTGAATTATTATATGGTTGCTAAGCAGTATTATACTGCTACTGCACAGTGTTGTATGGAGATAGAACTTGGTTAAATTGTGGTGCGGCTTGCCAAGTCATCATTTATTTCTACACTCTATATTCATCTAATGTCCTCTCTCTCATCAACTCCATAGTTCTGCAATATTTTTCATCATGGCCCACTGACTTGCAAAAGTTGCAATATGATCTCTTTGGAACTGTCTGGTATTTTAGCATCATTGGGCAGTGATACAGATCGTGGCCTGATTTCTTATAGACTTCACACCATAGTCCTCCTTTTGGTAATGGTTTTGGCATTCCTATTTCCATATACTGCACGAATGTTGGACATTCATTCTTGTGGTGTTCTTCCGTCCTGCATGTAGTATACCAAACGAATTATGGTTTGTCCTTACTTTTATTCTGGTTTAGTTGGAACATTAAGTTCTTCAAATATTCATTTCTTCAATGACTAGATCCATCTATTGATACTGGTTTTCTTCCAGCTGCACGACTGCCTGCAGAGCCTCTTCCTGCATTTGAAACTTTTGTTGTCGCAATGGGTATTTTAAGTGCGGTAGTAGTGAATTGACGAGTAGGTTCCTATGCTACATATTGGTCATGAGATATTTCAACTTTCCCTTTAGTCACTTGAATCTATGGTCAATTTCCCATATAGATTCTCCCAGTTTTTGTCTAATTTCGATCATATCATTCATGTACTAATCTTCTGAACTTGGCTTTTGGAACTCATTTATCAACAGTTTCTTGATGTCTGCAATTGTTCTATTTGTCCCTAGTGAATTGTTTGTGAATAAACTCATATACCAATCGAGTGTGCGATCCCTTAGTGTAATCTCTAGCTGTGTCAATTTAGTGTCTTCATCTTTGATCTGTTTCTCTTCCCAAATCTTCTCACAGATGAACAAATGTTTTTTCGATTCCTCCGACACTTCTCCTTTAAATTCTGGTAACCTAATGGTGGGATTGTGTCCTGCCATTCTGAACGCTGAACTATTACCTCCGCACAGTGTAGATACTTGAACAGTGCTACCTAAAATAACTCCTCCAGTTGTTTTTCCTTGTGTAGATGTACTTCCTTCTGTCTTTCTTGTCCCGAAATCCGGTTGTCTAAATGGTGGTGTTCTCTTTGGTGTATTAGTCACACATGGGTTTATGGGTTCCACACTGACATTAATATGGATAGGATTGCTGCCTTCTCTTCCCACTCTTGGACCTCTTGTCTTCCTCTCATATGTTGCGTGCATGATTCCTCAATATTCTCCACAACCTGAAGATTCTCTACCTCTTCCTTGTCACTCACCAAGCCTTCCCTCGTGGCTATGGATCTCTTCTTGGTATTCAACTTATATTGGTAGGGCAGTCCGCTACGCATCTTTCCATTTTTTGCCATGATCTTCTTGATCTGGTCATCATTCATCATGATTGGGTCCAAGGCTTCCTCCTTCTTTCCCTTATCCTTTCCTCCTTCCATTACCACTCTCTCTGTCAGTGCTTCCCCCCTTCCCCCATGCATGCAGGGAAGTTTAGCTATCCCACTCCATTGTCATTACACCTTTATTATATAGAAGTATCTTAATAGAAGTATGCAACTATTTAATGTACCTTCCTCGAGGTCCACGTAGAAACTCTTGCTCCACTGCATTGTACGACTTCATTGTATCTACAACAAACTCTGTTATAAAGCCAACCACAATACCATCAAGCCAAAAATCTACTGCGCAGGTGAATTTTTTGTTTACCTGTTGTAACTGCTAAATATGTACTAGGGTCCACTCTAGCTATTGGATCCAGTTCATTGCATGGTTATCCTTTAACCTTAGTATCCACTCTTGCAATAAGTGTGGAAAATCACAGAAAAAGACTTCATGCAAATCTGTACACACGTATTTCTCAAGATATTTGTGGGGTGTTACTCTAGGGTTTCTATTGTCTTTCTATACAAACTCCAGCTCTTTGGTTCTTAGCCAAGTTTCGATCTCTACTTTTGTGGGATTCCACGGTCTCAACATCCCCTTCTAGTGGCTCATTGCTTTCTTATTTTCTTTGTCTACTTTAATCTTCTCTTTCTCAACCTATCTCAACTACTCAATCCTTTACTGTTCCTACCAACAGAAACAAAACCATTTGTTGGTTATTATTCTATCCTCTGTCTGAGTTTGTATTGACTGACCCAGGGTTCATGTCTATTCGGGGTTCCAACAAAGCCTCTAAAACTATCGACCCTCCTGGTAAACTAGAAGGAAACACATCGCATAGAGTGCACTGCGCAGTCTCACCCAAGATAGTCTTAATGGGTGGCTACAATACTCATGTGTTTTCATCCTAGGATTGAGTGTGAGATATGAGAACTGTATACTAAATTTTTTTATTATAGCTTGTAAACACAATGCACTGTTATTTACGAATAAGAAGGAATTATAACAACTAATTCATCCAGCATGTCAAATAGCTATAGAAGACAATAAAGAAACACATGCATTCAATCACATGACATACGTGTTACCATGGCTCACCCCCTCCTAGGCTACATCCACAAAGATTTGGCTCTTGGCTCTTTTATTATAGTAGTTCCGCATCTACCACTTTACAACCCTTCTCGGTCGGGTAGAGATCTATTATGAGGAGGACTAGATCGCACCAGGCTCCCCAGCCTATGATATAACCCTCAAGACATACCCTCCTCAGTCCTCTATAGCTCAACAACTTACAAAATTAGGTCATACAACAAAATATCACATCACATAAGCTTCTCTATCTTAACTGACTTACAAAATTGACAATAACAATAATCAACAACTCAAAATAACTAACCCCCCACTATGATACCTAAGTAACTATATTTATACATTTCTGGCTCTTCAACCATCACACTATATTGAAAAGACCCTAACCCTAAGATCGTTAGGTCTTCCATGCATGCGCGCGTTCTATTCTTCCTTCTAGCTGTCGCTTTCCTCGTGCATGCCTTCTTTCCCAAAATCGACTTTCTTTCCGCTTTGGCCTACTTCCAACATCCGCACACAAAAAGAGTATTAAGGATTGGGCACAATATAGTAGAGTCATGCATATACGCTTTAGGCCTAAAGTAGAAGTAAGTGTGAAAAAATACATAGGAGAGAGTGACCCAGTGGATCACGTGCAAAAAAGTAGGGATTTATGGTGCTCGGTATCAGAAACAAAATGGATGCATTGATTCATACACACATTGGATACAATCCCGATGAATTACTATTTAGAATTGGAATTGCACGGAGAGACAACAACATGGGAAGGATTGGTCTAGAGATTCAATGGCACGTTCACATTTGAACATGAATCTCCCTCCATACAGGCAGCCCTACAGGCCATTCGAGCAAAGATCTTTTCCAAGGTAGAATCTTTGGAAGAAGAACCCTTAGGCAGTGCGTACAAAGCCAAATTAATGGTCCAAAATCTATTGGAATGCTATAATGTCACATAGGAGGAATACAATGAAGGGGATCTCAGGAGTGTCTAGGTACCAGAGACAAAAGGAACATTCACAGTAGAAGGGATAGAGATGGTATCTGCCATGTACACACAACCAATAAATACAAATCAAGTCAACATTGGGACAGTGGAGAATCCCAAGTTTCTTCACATAGGAGACTATTGGAACGATGAGACAATTGAGAAGCTGGATGACTTTTTATGAGAATATCAATATTTATTTCCAATTACATTCTCAGAGATGAAAGGGATAGCAGGAGAATTAGGGGAGATGAAGATTCCACTAAAACTTGGAGCTAATATAATACAATAGAGATCGTATAGGTTGAACCCGAGGTATAAGGAGAAGGTTAAGGTTGAACTAGATACAATGATCGATGCAAGAATCATTGAACCAGTCGAAGAATCCAAATGGATTATCCCTATGTGGTACAAGAAAAGAATACTGAAGGGATTAGGATCTACGTTGACTTAAGGAGGCTGAATGATGCATGCTTACATGACCCATTTCCAACACCATTCACTAATGAAGTACTGGATAATGTAGGGAGTCAATAAGAGTATTCATTCATTGATGGATTCTCTAGGTACCATCAGATAAAAAATGCACAGAAGGATAGACATAAAACCACATTTGCGACAGAATGGGGTAGTTATCAATACATGGTGATGCCATTTGGATTGAAGAATTTCCCAATAGTGTTTTCTAGATTGGTTGTGGCCGCATTCAAAGAGTTCATCAATAAAATTTTGGAGGTGTACTTAGATGATTGGATGGTATTCTGTCTACTACATGATCATATCAAATTTATTCAACTCATGTTACATCGATGCAGACAGTTTCATATTTCGCTGAACTTAAAAAAATGCATCTTTCTTTCACCATTCAAAATTCTACTAGGATATATAGTGCAAGCACGGCCTATTGGTTGACCCAGCCAAGATCATCGCTATTATGGAATTAGTGTCACTGAACTTAGTCAGAAATCTAAGAGAAACTTTGGCCCAAATAGGTTATTATAGGAAGTTTCTTAAATTTTACGTGCAGATTACAACACCCATGGAAAAGTTGTTGAAGAAAGAAGTCAAGTTCCAATGGAATGAGGATTTCCAGAAGGGGATGGACACACTAAAAAAAACACTGGTCACTGCACACATTTTAGTCTTCCTAGATTAGGACAAAGAGTTCCATTTCCATGTAGAAGCATCATCCATTGCACTGGGTGTAATGATCTCACAACCAGGAGATGGTGCAATCGATCATTCGATTGCATTCACAAGTAGGAAACTGTCTATATCTGAAAAATATTATGCCACTATAGAACGGGAAGGCCTGACAATGGTCTATACGCTCCATAAGTTCATACATTACCTACTTGGGTCTCAATTCAAGATGTACATCGACCATTTTGCATTAAAATACTTAGTCAATAAGCCTATCTTAGGAGGAATAATATGGAGATGGATGTTACTATTTCAGGAATATGATTTTGAGGTCATCGTAAAACCCAAGAAATTGAATGCAAGACCAGATCATCTCTCATGGATCTTGATAGGAGAGGATGTAGGTAATTTAGATGACAATTTCCTAGATGCATAATTATTCATAGTCGGGATGGTGACTGATTTTTTTGTGGACATTGTGGATTTTCTACATACAGGTGTGGCTCCATCCAACATGATGGTGGTGTAGAATAAATAATTGGTATTCAAGGTAGCAGACTATCAACTAATTGTAGGGAACTTGTATAAGTTAGGGGTAGATGGAATCTTGTGAAATTGCGTACTGAAACATGAAATACCTGTTATTCCCCAGTTTAGGGATAACTAAGGATATTATGTCTTGAGGCCCACAGGTCCTAGACATGGAGTACAGAGAGCCAGATCGACTTGAGCATGGTCCTGGAGGGCCCATCTTTTCAATCTTCATCTCCTCCACTTTGTTAGCAGCAACAACATCCGTCACCTCGGCCTGGTCCTGTAGCAGAAATGGATTTTTCTCCATGAGGTAATGAGTCTGGGTACCATGGTATGTGCCACTCCAATCCTCAAAACTTTTGAATATGTGCATTCAATTCTTTTTGTTTCTAACGGGTTCTTGGATCTTATACCTATCCACTTGACCATATCTGGAAGGAATGACAGGATGCCCTAGTAAGCCGGTACCCATAGGGTTTGAGTTTCCACTGGGGGGATTCATGAGAAGCCATTGCCTGCTTCCACCATACTTACCACTTTCCATCCTTTTCCTACTCATCCATCCCATTACATTGGTACGGGCATTGGTTTGGACAAATATTTAAGGGTTGTACCTTACCTTGTGGGAAGAAGGGGCTAAAGGCCCAGAAGGTAAAAGTAGATGGAAAAAAATAGAAGCCAAATAATGAAACCTCGATATGCTTCACCCACGGATCCCCGAGAAATTAGTAAAAGTCTTCTCAGCAAGAAATAGAGGGACCCATAAAAATAATAAAAACAAGACCTAGTTAGAGGATAGGAAGTCTCATCATGAGCTAACCTATTAGGTCCATGGGCATGTAGCGGTATGACACTACCAACATATGGTCACCACACTAGGGTAGTGTCTCTTGGTGGCATAGCCAAGAGAAAGGGGGTCTCATCATGAGCCAACCTTCTCATTTCCGTGAAATTCTTGTGGATAATATTGCCACCATTGGTCACCATGCAAGGGAAGTGTCCCTAGACTAGCTTCTTGAAAGAAAAAGAAATAAGAATAAAGATAAAATGCATGAATGGGCTTGGAAACATATGCATCCATGACAGGTGTATCCCACCCTCTACAGAGGCACCCAAAGGTAAGCCATACATTTCCCTGCTATCACTTCACCCCTTTCCCAGACATCCCTTACCACCTCATCCACTCACATGGCTTGGATTTGATTTCTCTTGGAAACATCCCACATCTAGTGAGAATTAGCCCAATATTATTTCCTAGTGTTTCTTCCAAACTTGGCTTGTATATTAGTATAATGTCTTTGAGCACTTGTCTCGGTAAAAGGGGTTTTTGCACATGTTTAATAACATGATGATTAGATGTGATTGACATTGCTATGATCCCTATGACTTATGAGCCCATGGAGGGAATATCTGTTGATGTTTCAGGACCATACCCGATGGACAGGTACACATGGGGAGTTGATCAGTTCGATCCTCCATGGGGCTGAAAGCCCACCAGATGGATGCTGAGACCCCAGCAGGGGGCAGAGACAGATTAGAGGATTTCACAAGAGAAAGGAAGGATGTTCCACCAGAGGCAGCTTGGAAAACCGATACCCAGGGGGTTGTTCCTTTCCATTAGGACGTAGGCCTTGGAAGGCCCATGATGTCACCTAGGACACCCATGATGTCATCCAGTGCTTATGGAGGTTTTGGGAGGCATTTATGTGCCAAGTGGCACATGCCGCAGGTTCTGGAGGCCCAAGAAGGCCTAACGTTTTTCCCCAGGAGGCCAATGTTGCCCTAAAAGGGCCTAACGTCACCCTAAAAGGGAATGACATCTTGATTTATGCTTGATTTAGGGTTTTTATTATGAAATTTAATGTAAAACAATATTTTGATGTAAATTTGGCCATGTCAGCCTTTTGTGACCTGAAATAAAATTTAAGGTCATTGCTATTGTATAAGTAGAGAGCTAAAACTCTTTTTTTCTCATCATCTTTCACTCACCCTTTGGTGAGGTCTGAAATTTGTGCCCTTCTTAGGGTTTTTGGCTGAAATTTCTAGTGCGCACTTGTTGAAGGAGAGCTAGTTTTGGTGGAATTGGCATTTTTCTTGGTGGAAAGTTTATAACTAGGGCTTGGCTTGATAAATACTTGGTGAATGTGAGTAAATTTCTGCAATTCTTCTCTTACTTGAATGGTTATGGTGTTTTAATTTACATTTTGTTAATGAAATTGTTGGATTAAACCCTAGGGAATAAGCACATGTTATTGTCCTTATTCTAATTGCTATCTACCTACTAGATTATGCTAAGGAGTTGTTTTCTCCATTGAAGTCATTGCTAGGGTGTTTCCATTGGAACACCCTATCACTTGTTCTTCATCCTGGACATTTTTACTTTGTCATTGAGCTAAAGAAGGAGGAAAACCTACTAAGTCCTAGGGTTACCTACACCTTAGTAGTTGTTTTCCCCTAGGGTTTGATGGTTGAAGCCTTGGCTTACCAACACTTCATCCATCAAATTCCTCTTGTATTTACCGCCACTATTATCAACTTGGTCCTTCAATTCTTGCTGCTACTTGTTGACTCCATTTGCCTTATGATTACATTGGTCTAATACTTCTTGCTTGAGTGATTTGATCACAACCTTGAAACATCCAAATCTTTTAACAACCTACTAACCCCTTCTAACCCTAGTTTAGATTGACCTGCTAACCTTATTGCTACTATTATTCATTTGAAGTTACAACCATTTAATGCAACATTAAAAGCTCATAAAGCAATTGTAAAGGTTGAGTTATAGTTTGTCTTATATGCTTATGCCAAATGCTAATGATATGATTTCAATGGTGAATGGTTTTTAGTCATTTTGAAGCTAGTATTAAGACACTCTATGTGAAGTATTTCTCTATAATCATTGTTGCTATAAGATTTTTGTTTACTTCATTATATTCAGCAAATTGTTTCATTTAAGAAAATCGATGGTCTTATGAAGTGCTAACTAGCAAGTACTCTTGCAAATCTATAGTTTTCATGTTGCTTTGTTTCGGGTAGGTACACTTCTGGTTTATCATTTCTTTATTGGATGTTTAGCCATAATTTTTGATCGGTGGTGACTTGTGAGAGGGAAACTTTTGCCTTGGCCTTTATCCTTTTCCTTCTCAAAATCCCAGGTCACCGGGGACGTCTCCCCTAGGCCTACCACCCTAAATAGAAAGAGACATCTTATCGAGGTGATAGTGATAGGATAGTCTCTTGTTACCTCAATTTGCATTCATTTACCTTTCCTATCTTTCAAATTACAAATTGCACGATAACATTTTGCATCGTTACCAAGGAACACTGAGTCAATTCTCCTCAAATAAGACACTTTTCGGGAAGCCTTTCCTCAAGAATGTTTATCTTACAAGATTACCCAACGATTCCACTAGGGATGATTCCCTTATTTCTTTGATAATTTCAATAAAATTGTCTGGCGACTCCACAAATGATGACCCGTAGTGGGCGTTGGTACATACCTCTTTCTACTACTGTGTTTTATGTTATCCCTACAAATCCTATTACCTTTGTAAGTTCTCCTAAATGGTCTCACAAAGAACTATTTGGATCTCCTGATTTAGCTAAAATCCAAGGGGGATTACATGATCTACCCAAAAGGGTTGAATCCTGGATATTGAGGTTTTCAGGAGAAGGATGATCCTGTGGTAACTCACATTGGACCCGATTTTGTGAAGGGTTTCAATTTCATCAATCTAAAAAAGAACACCCCGATGTCTTTATCAGGCTCTTTGCAAGCTCACTCACTGGGAGTGCCAAGGTCTGGATTAATGGTCTTCTGAATGAAAGCATCAAAATTCCTAAAGAACTTCAATGAGCCTTCAAATTAAGGTGGTGTAAACAAGAAAATGCACAATCCTTTTACTCTCAATACATCCATATTTGCAGAGGATCCAGCGAGAGCATTAGGGACTTCAATGATAGATTCAATATTCTCCTTAAGAAACTCGAAACCAACTTCAACTCAGAGGATTCCATTCTCCAGCATTACTTGAACTCCCTAGAGGGAATTTTGCAGTTCACCCTCAAACTTAGATGAAGCACAAGATTTTTCTTGCCAAATTGAGGAAAGCCTTAATCTCAAGGACTCCATCCATCAAATTAACCTTTTTCACAACAACGACCCTTGGGGATCAAATGATGAGGGAATTGCAGAAAATGAAACTAACCTTCCCGAGTTCCTTGAAGTGGAACCCAATGCTCCTCGTAGGAAGTGGAGCACACATTCCACCAACATACAAGATGTTTCCTTATTCTTTGAGAAAATAGAACCCATTCAAAACATCTTTGTAGCACACAAGGATGAAGAGATTGAAGTTTCCCTACCTTGAATTTACAAAGATGACCTTCTTGAAGAAATCTCTCCTTTTTTCCACCAGATAGAAATTATTGGACCAAGGTATGAGGAGATTACACCTTTTTATGTTACTCTCCAAGTCAATGACTCTCTCCTCCATAATTGCATCTTTGACTCAAACGCTACAACCAACATCATGACTGAAAAGGTCATGCACCAGTTGGGTTTGAGCCTATCATAACGAAACACACAGGGATATTTTGCAAAAGGGATTATCAGGAATTTGAATGTTTCCTTTGACTCTTGCCCTAGCACTCCTTTTACTATAGACGTGTTGGTAATAGATGCTTTGAGCAATTGGGGTATAATTTTCACAAGGACCTTGTAGAACACTTGGCTAGAAGTTTCCAAGACCAAGAATCAAAAGTGGCCATACCTCACCCTGAAGGAGGATTCTTCACCCTACACTGAGAACCCATTGTAGGATCCCTAGTTGAAACCTCTGGCGAACCAGATGATAAACTTCTATGTATTAACAATGGCATTGATAATTGGTTCATCCAAGAAGCAAGCTATGAAGGTGGTACTACCAAAACACCTAAGGGATTATAGACTTTAGAATTTGATGGATCTCATTCAAGTTCTGGGTTAGGGGTCGAGATTGTCTTGATAGCCCCATCCCCTGAAACCTTCTATTAATCCTATAGACTTGAGTATCACTATACAAACAACATTGTTGAATATGAAGCTTTGATCCTAGGTCTCAACTTGGCAATTGATAAAGGTGTCACACACTTAAGGGTAATAGGGGAATCAGACCTCATAGTATCATAAGTGTTATTAAACTTTGCTACAAAAAATGAAAAGATGAAGAGGTATCGTGACTTGGTGCAGTCCATTTCAAAGTCTTTTGAGATGGTGACAATTAAAGTTGTTCCCCGAGAAGAAAACCATGTGGTAGATTCCTTGGCTTTTTCTTCTTCTACCTTGCAACCTTCTGATGGTCTGCTGCGAGACTTATGAAAAATGGAAGTCCTATTTAGATATTCTATCCCTGATAATTTGGAACACTGGCAAGTCTTTGAAGATGATGACTAGATCATTAGGTTCATAGAAAATAACAAAGAATTCACCGATTCACAAATAAATTTCCTGGATGATTCCATGGACTTGGATGTGGTAAAACTTCAATATAACACCTTGCCTAAAGGATGTGTCCCTTTAGAAAACCTCTTTGATAGAAACGACGTTTTCAAAATAAAAAATCCCATCAAACAAATAGATGAAGCCCTAGTATTCATCATCAGTACGGAAATGGATCCAAGGATGGTCAAAATAGGGAAAGGAACCACTGAGAAGGAAAGGATGGAAATTCTAGACCTCATAAGAGAATTCAAATATACTTTCACTTCGAATTGCGATGAATTAAAGGCCTATAGGGGTGATGCCATCCAACATGATATACCTTTGACAGAAGGAGCCAAATGTTTTCAACAAAAACTAAGACACATCAATCCAAAAAAATATTGCAAGGAATTCTTGTTGGTTGGAGGGTGGAAATATTTTATCGACTGGACCCTTTTAGGGTCAATGGATATTCTCCCTTTTGAAGCTACATGACCCAAAAGTTTCCCTTCGTCTATCCCGAAAACAGATTTCTTAGGATTTAAGGAGATACCATACTTCCTACATTGTCAAAAACAATTCTGAGGTGTGAAATATGGTATTTCCTCTCCTTTGATACAACTGTAAGATCATCTTGGTAAATTTCTATGATTTTCTGAATGAGATCCCTAAAGGCAAAGTCCATTTCTCTTTGGAAAGTACAACCGCCGTTCATAATACCAAATGGAATTCTCAAATACATAAATGTTCCCCATGGTGTGGTAAATGTCGTTTTAAGTTGGTATTCTCTCTTAAGAAAGACTTAGTTGTACCTAGAGAATCCATCCAACATGGACATCATCCATGCCCTCGTAAGCCTTTGTAATAAATGTTCCATATTTGGGAGGGGATAGTTGTCTTTCAAGGATAATTGGTTAAGGTTTCGGAAATCAACGCACAAACGTATATCACCATTTTTCTTCTGGATGACTACCAAATTTGACAGCCATGAGGAGTACCTGATGGGTATTCATGAACGTTTTGGAGGAACGAATCATAACTAGGTTTGGTGTCCCATTCAAGATTACCACAAAAAATGCCAAAGCATTTATCTTCCATGCATTAGCAGAATTTTGTTCAAGTATGGCATCATCATATCTCATTCCTCCAACTACTATCCACAGGGAAATAGATTAGTAGAGTCTAGCAACAAGAACCTTATAAATATTATCAAGAAAGTTGTGGGGGAAAACAAGAAGTCTTGGGATAGAAAAATTAAATATGCCTTGTGGGCAGATCAAATAACAATAAAGACCCCCTTTTGAGCTGGTATATGGATTAGAAGCGAAACTTTCTGTTAACCTCCAAATTCACATCCTCCGTTTTTCTCAATAGTATGCTACAAATGGAGAAGAAATCCAAGGGAGAATTAACCAGTTGATAGAGTTGGAGTCTAGAAGAAGCGCCCTAACTCAAATGGGAATAAACCAATAAAAGATCAAAAACACCTTCGACCACAAGGAGAAAGAGAGACATTTCACTAAGGGAGATCTGTTGATATTATGGCATAAGAGAAGGGAGAAACATGGTATGCACAAAAATTTAGATGGGCTATGGATAGGTCCTTACAAGATCATGAGTCATGTAGGTACAAACTCTTTCAACCTTGGGACCATGGAGGGAGAAGATTTGAAGCTACCAGTAAACGCTTTGCACATCAAGTATTACTATTCGCTAGCAGCATGACAGGTAAGTATAGGTAAGTAGGAATTTGCATTCATTGTATATATCATTTGCATTTCATACTAGAGTAGTTTGTATTCACACTTGTATATATGCTTTATTTCATTTCTATTGATATGTGAGACGGAGGTGATATCACCATCCCAAATGTTTGCTAACAAATTTATTTTGAGATCAAGTAGGTTGCAGGTTATGCCAAGAGATTCTGAGGTTCTCATGCACTCTACATTGAGCACATCTCCCCGAGTTGGAGCCAGATGGTATCCCCCAGTTTAGGGATAACTAAGGAGATTATGTATCCAGGCCCATAGGTCCTAGACATGGAGTACCGAGAGCCAGATCGACTTGAGCATGGTCATGGAGGGCCCGTATTTTCATTCTTCAACTCCTCCACTTTGTCAACAACAACAACATCTATCACCTTGGCCTGATCTTGTAGTCGAAATGGATCTTTCTCAATGAGGCAATGCATCCGGGTATCATGGTATGTGTCACTCTGATCCTAAAAACTTTTGAATATGTGCATTCAATTATTTTTGTTTCTAACGGGTGCTTGGATCTTATACCTATCCACTTGACCATATATGGGGGGAATGACAGGATGCCCTAGTAATCTAGTTCCCATAGGGTTTGAGTTTCCACTGGGGGGATTCATGAGAAACCAACATCTACTTCCACCATACTTACCACTTTCCATCCTTTTCCCACTCATCCATCGCATTACACTGGTTCGGGCATTGGTTTGGCCAAATATTTAAGGGTTGTACCTTACCTTGTGGGAATAAGGGGCTAAAGGCCCAGATGGTAAAAGTAGATTGAAAAAGATAGAATCCAAAGAATGAAACCTTGATATGCTTCACCCAGGGATCCTTGAGGAAGAAGTAAAAATATTCTCAGCAAGAAATAGAGGGACCCATACAAATAATAAAAACAAGACCTAGTTAGAGGATAGGGGGTCTCATCATGAGCCAGCCTATTAGGTCCATGGGTATGTAGTGGTATGGCACTACTAGTAGCTGGTAACCATGCCAGGGTAGTGGATCTTGGTGGCATTGCCAAGAGAAAGGGGGTCTCATTACGATCCAACCCTCTCATTTCCATGAAATTCTTGTGGGTAACATTGCCACCACTGGTCACCACACCACGACAGTGTCCCCTGACTAGATTCTTGAAAGAAAAAGAAATAAGAATAAAGATAAAAGGAATGAATGGGTTTGGAAACATTTTCATCCATGACAGGTGCATCTCACCCTCTACAGAGGCACCCACAGGTAAGCCATGCATTTCCCTGCTATCACTGCACCCCTTACCCAGACATCCCTTACCACCTCATCCACTCACATGGATTGGATTTGATTTCTCCTGGAAACATCCCACATCCAGTGAGAATTATCCCAATAGGACATCCTATCATTTATTCCAAACTTGGATTGTATATTAGTATAATGTCTTTGAGCACTTGTCCGGGTAAAAGGGGTTTTTGCACATGCTTAATAATTTGATGATTAGATGTGATTGACATTGCTATGATACCTGTGACTTATGAGCCCATGGAGGGCATATCTGTTGATGTTTCGGGACCATACCTGATGGACAAGTACAAATGGGGATATGATCAGTTCGGACCTCCATGGGGCTGAAAGCCCACCAGATGGATGTTGAGACCCCAGCAGGGGGCAGAGACAGATCATAGGATTGCATAGGAGAAAGGAAGGATGTTCCACCAGAGGTAGCTTAGTAGACCCATATCTAGGGGGTTGTGCCCTTTCCACCAGGACGTAGGCCTTGGAAGGCCCATGACGTCACCTAGGACACCCATGACGTGATCCAGTTCTTATGTAGGTTTTGGGAGGCAGTTATGTGCCAAGTGGCATGTGTGGCAGGTTCCTGAGGCCCAAGAAGGCCTAACATTTTCCCCAAGAGGCCAATGTTTCCCTAAAAGGGCCTAACATCACCCTAAAAGAGCATGACGTATTGATTTATGCTTGATTTAGGGTTTTTATTATGAAATTTAATGTAAAACAATACTTTGATGTAAATTTGGCCATGTCGGTGTTTTATGACCTGCAATAAAATTTAAGGTCATTTCTATTGTATAAGTAGAGAGCTAAAACTCTCTTTTTCTCATCATCATTCACTCACCCTTTGGTGAGGTCTGAAATTTCCACCCTTCTTATGGTTTGTGGCTGAAATTTCTAGTGCACACTTGTTGAAGGAGTGCTAGTTTTGGTGGAATTGGCATTTTTCTTCGTGGAAAGTTTATAACTAGGGCTAGGCTTGATAAATACTTGGTGAATGTGAGTAAATTTCTGCAATCCTTCTCTTACTTGAATGGTTATGGTGTTTTACTTTATATTTTGTTAATGAAATTGTTGGATTAAGCCCTAGGGAATAATCACATGTTATTGTCCTTGTTCTAATTGCTATCTACCTACTAGATTATGCCAAGGAGATATTTTATTTGTTGACGTCATTTCTAGGGCATTGCCATTGCAACACCCTATCATTTGTTCTTCATCCAGGCCGTTTTTACTTTGTGATTGAGCTAAATAAGAAGGAAAACCTACTAAGGCCTAGGGTTACCTACACCTTAACAGTCGTTTTCCTCTAAGGTTTGATGGTCAAAGCCTTGGCTTACCAACACTTCATCCATAAAATTCCTCTTGTCTTTGGCCCTACTATTATCATCTTGGTCCTTCAAATCTTGCTGCTACTTGTTGACTCCATTTTCCCTATGAATGCACTGGTCTAAGACTTCTTGCTTGAGTTCTTTGATCACAACCTTCAAGCTTCCAAATCTTTGAACAACCTACTAACCCCTTCTAACCCTAGTTTAGATTGACTTGCTAACCTTATTGCTGCTATTATTCATTTGAAGTTACAACCATTTAATGCAACATTAAAATCTCATAAAGCAATTGTAAAGGCTGAGTTATAGTTTGTCTTATATGCTTCTACCAAATGCTAATGATATGCTTTCAGTGGTGAATGGTTTTTAGTCATTTTGAAGCTAGTATTAAGACACTCTATGTGAAGTATTTCTTTATAATGATTGCTTCTATAATATTTCTGTTTACTTCGATATATTCAGCAAATTGTTTCATTTAAGAAAGTTGATGGTCTATGAAGTGATAACCAGTAAGTACTCTTGCAAATCTATAGTTTTCATGTTTCTTTGTTTCGGGAAGGTACACTTCTGGTTTATCATTTCTTTATTAGCTGTTTAGCTGGACTTTCTGATCGGTGGTGACTTGTGAGAGGGAAAAATTTTCCTTGGCCTTTATCCTTTGCCTTCTTAAAATCCCAGGTCATCGAGGATGTATCCCCTAGGCCTACCACCCTAAATAGAAAGAGACATCCTATTGAGGTGACAATGAGAGGATAGTCTCCCATTGCATCAATTTGTCTTCATTTACCTTTCCTATCTTTCAAAGTACAAATTTCGCGATTACAAGACCAACTATATTAGAGGAAGAAAACAATGGGATTGCTGGAGGACATTACGCAGGAAAAGAAGCGACACGGGATATTTTATGCCCAGGGATTTGGTGGCCTACACTATTCAAGGATGCAAAGGAGTATTTTCAGTCCTGTGACTTATGCCAAAGAGTGGGTAAACCATCTCAACGTGATGAAATTACATTAAATCCACAAGTTACTTTGCAAGCATTCGATAAGTGGGATATTGATTTTTTGGGTCCCATAAACCCACAAGCAAGGAGACCAAGAGAAAGATACATCATCACTGCGAATGAGTATTTAACGAGGTGGGTGGAAGCACCACTAGTCACTAATTGCACTCCAGATACTGCTGCATGGTTTCTTTTTGAGAATGTAGTCACTAGGTTTGGATGTCCTCACATATTACTTAGCGATCAAGGTACACACTTTATTAACCAAACCATTGATGCATTAACTAAGGAATTTCAGATTCATCATAAAAAAATTACACCATATCACCCTCAGGCTAATGGAATAGTAGAAGCTTTCAATAAAATTTTGGAGAATTCTTTGACAAATATCTGCAATGTTGGAAGAGACGATTAGGATTTATGCATCCCTGCGATACTATGGGCATACAAAACTATAGGTAAGAAGTTGACAGGGAAGACAACATTCCAGTTGGTCTATGGACATGAAGTAGTAATGACCATGGAGTTCATTGTAACTAGTCTATGCATTGTATCCATCATTGATATCTCAGACACAGGTGCAATAGAGGAGAGACTGGTGCAGTTAGTCCAACTTGAGGAGAACATATTTATGGTTGGATTCCATCAAAAGGTGCATAAATCCAGAGAGAAGGCCTAAAATGATCGACATATTAGAACTAATAAATTACAAGTCGACGACCTGGTACTACTCTATGAAAAAAAGTATATGCAACACCCAGGGAAGTTTCACATCCACTAGTTAGAAATGTATGTGATCCAATAGATAACAAAGACAGGTGTTGTGTGGTTGGGAACCTTGGATGGACAAATATTGGACGCAATGGTGAATCAAAGTTAGATGAAGCTCTATAGAGATAGCTGACCATCTATGTAGTGACCTGTGCAACACATAAACCCCTATATTATAGTAGGTGTACCATAGTAGCAAGAAACACAAGAAAAAACAAATAAAAAGTAGAAAAAGGAAAGTAAAAAAATAAAAAGGCAGTGAGAGAAAAAAGAAAAAAAGTAAGCATAATCCTAAGGTATCAGAGCTTGCGAAGTTGGATTGATCACATTACACGAAGTGAACACTGTGTCAAGTTCAACAAGAAGATATGGACATGACCTTACTGCACAAGTTGGCATGAAAAGACCGTTAAATACATTTAGGCATGGAAAATCTAGCTGGACGACTGGCATGATGGGTCATTAAAGCACCATAGAAGCATTAAATCTGAAAATCCATCGAAAATCCTAGATTTGTCAACAATACATAAGGAGGATCATAAGGCGTATTTGGAAATTAAGGAGCATTTAGTTAACCGGTTACCCACTTCAACACCATATTGGAAAAGGAAGTTAAGGCAAGATAAGACAGGTATGCTTGGCACAAAAACACCAAATACTGAGTGAGAAGGAAATTATAAGTTATGTTTTGCATGCAAAACCAAGAAAACAGAGAAGGATTTCTCCAAGTCAAGTTACAATCACCCACATAGATATAGAGAGTTCATCCGCATGCCCATCATATATCAGAAATGGTGCCACGAAGAGTAGGAGAACCCTCCAGTGCAGCAAGAAAATAGTCCAAGAAACCAGTAGATGTAGAGGTAGAAGAAGTGACCAACCCTTCGGCCCTTTCACCTCCCAATTTTTTTTACAGAGATTATTTGTCTACAAGGATGGATGATGCACCGTCAAGTACAATAGCAAAGAATTCCAAATATTCATTACCCTTACCACCAATCCTGAAGGGTGTTAGGCAAGATGAGGACATGCTCAACAAGGTGGCCAACTTAATGTTTATGGATCATGACATCCCATACACGTAAAAGTTCCCTGAGTTGTCTAGGGATCAATATTTATGCACAAAGACAGACCCCACTACAGGAAAAACTCGGGTGGAAGCATAGGAATGGGCGTCAGGTCTGGAGAAAGTCAGGATCCTTAAGTTGTTCAAAATTCCACATTTCAGACGAAGTAATGAAATCAATGCCTATCTCACGATATTTCTCAGTTGTGTCCATGGAGGGACACTTTGGCTAGATCCCCTAGTTTCAATTGATACAACACTATTTGCGTGCATTACAGGGTTGAGAAAAGAAGGTGAAGACCTGACCTTACTGTTTCTTAAAATGGGAGAGCATCAGTGACCAAGAGTTTGGGTTCACGACACGGTCTAGATGTAAAGAGCATCAATGACCAAGAGGTCAAGTTCACGATGCAGGTTTTGGCCTGCAAATTATTGCATAAATGTTTAAAAGACGAGGTACCAAAAAAAATCATCTCCGTGGTAGGGATATGCAAGGAAGGAATGCATATGAATTGGGAAACCTCCCTCATGAATCAATTCTTGAAGGATTGCACAAAAGCCCAGGAAAAAGGCATGAAATTTCATTACGCGTGGCTACTTATTCTTATTGCATTGGTCAGATGGCAGGAGCCTGTATACTACCAGGGAATGTGTGTTTCCAGTCGTAGTCCATTGGCTGCTAGATACGCCAACTTATGGAACTTCACCACAAGAAGACAACAGACTGATACCAACATTTTGTTTTACTCATATTTTCATTTCATCACAAAAGTGGTAGAGAATACAGTACGAATTCCATAGGAATCCATTATCGCCTACCGATACGTCGCGTGGTTCAGAGTTTGCATGCACCACCTCTATGTGCAAGCCAAGAAGGATCTTGTGTGACAATAATAACCAAACAATTACCGACTGATAGTGGAAGAGGTGCATTCCATAACTAATGACTGGGAGGACGAATGGAAGAACCCAACCAAAAATCCAGGGTCCTCCTAGGAGGATGAAGACCAAGGACAAAGCGAGGAGGAAGAGTCTCAGGGCCGAACATATGGTGCAAACAAGAACCAGGGAAAAATGAAAGTCGATGAAGTTGGCCTCAAAAGGAAAGATTAGGAGCCAGAACAGATAGGAGGGATGCTAGAAAATAAAGGGGGAGCATGAAATAAATATAAATCACAACGCCAGACCCCATTTGATATCTTGACTGAAGATGATATGGATCACATTGGGTTCTTGATCCACTATTCCACTGAATATCTTTGGGAGGAAGCTATGACAAAGAAAGAGGACCAATAGAAGAAGGTCCATGATCAATTGGGAGTCCTGCAACATCTTTTAGAGACAACATGCATTGTGAAAGACCCCAATATAGGGGAAGTCCCATCCATAGAACAAAGGAAATCCGATGCCAGTGCACAAGAATATCTAATCCAACCCTCAAGGTAGCATCGCACTATAAAGATTGAGGCAACCACTCTGGAGTTACCAATGGGGGAATTGCAGGAACAGATTGTGTCTTTAGGCCAACTTAATATCATCATCTCCATCTTATCCATCCACAACATAGAGGAACTCCAAGAGCAGTTGGTTCAGGAGATAAGGAATCGAGGCAACACTACACATTGAGACTTACTCAAATTGAGGGACAAAAGTGCCCACATACAGATCCAGTATGATATGACCATGTGTCACACACTCGACCCCTATGTACCCTTTTAAGGGATGGGGTATAAATTTTTTTCTCTTCTAAATCATCTCGAATCCCTGCAACTAGGATTTCCTTTCCTTCGATTCGATGAGGGTTTTCCAACGAATATAAATTTGTCCATATCCAAGTTCTGGTCATAAGTTAGGGCCCTTCAAAGTTCTTTGATCCTTCATTGACTAGAGTCTCTCACCACCATGTGGCATCCACGTGGCCCCCTACCACCCGACACGACACATCCTCATAGCATGCAAAGACTCTCCCAACTAGAGGTTGACGCTTGTCTAGCTCTTATAGGCCTACTAATTTAATTAAACATTATCATGGTAAAATCCCATTCTTTGCTAATCATTAAATCATTTATTTAATCCCCATTAGGGACAATTAATTCTTCATTAAAATTTATTTACCTCGTAAATTATGTTTTTACTTGGTCTAAAGTACCGGCCCAGTTAAACCAAGGATTACTTCTCTTTCACCTTGGTAAACCCACACTTCGGGGTGAATTTAGGGTTAATTATTATATCAATACTCTGCCACATAAAATTATAATCTAATCATATTACAAATTTGTTCTTTTATTAATTATATTATAATATAATTCTATTTAACTATATTATAATATAATTAAATACATCAAAGGAGCACTTAGGATTATTAATTTCAATAAACACCTAAGTCTCTAGACTTCAGAGAAAATTCCTCATCATGCTTTTAGGAACATACCCAAAACTCCCGAATGTCGAAGCTATGGAAAGGATCCCACTTATATTATGCCTTTGTGAAAATACAAGTAATTATATTAACACACAATATAATTAATTAAGTTTAATAACATTATAACATGGGAATGCGGGAAGGTAGGTTCGGGCCTTCGTCCCTTTTAGTTTGTTCATTATATCACCCCAAACATATAGAGTCCCGAAGCCCCAAACTCCCGGAGCTCCACATTAACACATGATTGCACATTAAATATTAAATTCAGAAAGAAAGAAAAGGGTTGGCACTTTGTCATGTGCAAATACCATAATAAACTCATTTATAATAAAATATATTTCACCTCTTTGTAAAATTGCGCCCATGTTTATAAAATCCCAAATATTATATTTAATATTGTAATGAAAGAGAGAGAGCTCTCTGGGTCAACTCCTTCGACTCTCTAGCATACTCTTCGTTCTCAAACCTCCTGGAGCCTCGGAGTCCTAAAGCCCTGAAGTGGTCCCCACTTATCCATATTGCACATGTTTAATATTTAGAAAACAAGGGAAAAGGGTTGGTCTTATCCACGTGTATCTATTTTAATAAAATTTATTATAACATATTATAATAATACATTTCCTTGATAATGGAACCCATGCTTAATAAATATTCAATATTATATTTAACATTGGGATGAGGGAGGATCTCCAGGTCAAGTACTTTGAATCTTCATCAGACTCTCCATTCCTCAAACATCCCAGAGTCTCGGAGGGGTCCCACTTGTATTATAACGTAATATAAATACAATGAGTTATTTTGAATTATAATATAACAAATTGCAATAAAGCGTTATTATACTTAATTATGTTAATTTGATCACAATTAAATATAATATCATATAATTGATTATGTTTATGGACTATGCAACATTTGTACAAGGAAAGGTAGGTTCGGGTCTTTGACGATTTTAGCTCGTGAGATCCATCACCCAAACATCTCGGATCCCCAGAGCTCCGAACTCTTGGAGTTCTGAAGACCATGAAATGGTTAAGGCATTTAGTCACAAGTTATTCCCTGGTGTACTTTGGCATTTGGAATTGTATTATATTTTCTTTTGGTCTCAGGCACTTTACACTCCCAGAAATTTAATCTCCATTTTCATAATAATAATAATAATAACAGTGATAATGATAATAATAATATGTATATAGACATATATACATATATTTCCATATCCTTACACGATTTTATTACGTGGAGAATTTAAATGAAATTATTTTCTCTTATAGGAAAACAAGAAAACAAGAAAATATAGTTTTATTTATAAAGGGATTTTAAAAATCTCTACTCCAAGAAAATTTCTCTATTCTGAAAATTAAAATATAATTATAATCTCTCCCTTCTAGTGGGTAAATGAGTAAATCTTGTTTCCTTATTATTGTGGTTTACTATTCTTACTAAATTTAGGGAAATTGGTCCTAAGACAAAGATTTACCTTTACAGTAAATTGTGCATTTCTTCCAACATTTACAACCTACCACATTTAAGGGGATTCTTCCCAAACTTGTAGGGGATTTAACCCAAATTTAGCATAAATGTTTGTTAATGCCCAAATAGAGTTTTGAGAGCTCTTGTATTTTAATTCAATTAGAAAATTTCATGTTTATTTCCTAATTATTTTTCCTTAATACCCATTTATAATGACTTTCAATGTTTTTTCATATTTGGGATTATTTCCTAAAGTCCACAAAGATCTAATATCTTCTAAGTTTTCTGGCATAATATTTGAGGACAAACTAGAATAAAACAATAGTATGAATAAATCACTCTCTCTATCTTTTGATGCTTAATAAATACTTCAACTGTTCACTCCTCATTTCCTATGCATGAATTAAATTGTGAAACTCAGTCAGCCAAAACATTCACTCCAAGAATTTGGCATAGGAAGTCACAAGGTGAAGCTATTCCCAACATAAAACTTAGCTATAACATTTTCACATTCCCACCTAAATTCACAAGGAACTTTTAATAGAGAATTGAACTCATATTACTCTAAAACACAGTCTATAATTTTCTCTGAGCTAAACACTACAAAGATTTAACAAAATATACTTATCTAGAAACTTGATAGTGTTGCAACTATTGAAAGGGGTGGCCTTTTCCACCCAACCATAGGCACAACAACTTCTGGAAGGATTTACCATTGGCCACCCCCTAGCTATATCATGATGTTATGAGAGAGATTATTCATTTTGTTTAGCAACAACTAGTGACAAAGATCACTCTCTTCCTCCCACGTGAACTTGGTAGTTGGTTTTATATCCACCAGGCAAGGGGGTCTGCAATGAGTAATTCCTCAGTCGCTCATCTTCTCTGCAACCCCATTTATCATCTTGGATTGAAAATGCTTGCCAACAATTCATGTACCCATAAACCAATTCATTTTTTTTCCAGTTATCTTTAGAACCAGAGAGTTGCACATGCTCTCCTTCCTCCGAAAATGGTCACTAGACCCATTCCTCTTGGATCCCTTTCTCTACCCATGATTTTATTGTTGTTAGCACATAAAGTTGTAGGGGTAAAAAAATCACCTTGGTTTTGTTTTTGAGTCATAAGGTTTTATAAGTCTTAGGTTTTGAGTCTTCTTGTATGGTCATAACTTAAATTTTTTATTTGAATAAGAAAATATATTTTTAGCCTTGGTTTAGAGTGTTTCTGTCACTAGTCATCATGAAAAGGTAAATAGTCCCTATGAGTCACACTTTTGATCCTAAAATAATTACCATGACATGTCAAGCCTCTAGTTGTACCCAAGTTCTCCTTTGTCACCATCCAACCATTTAGATGTCAAGTCAAAAGTCAAATATATTTGCTGCCAACTCACTAGGAGAGTTCATAGCATACTCATGAGTACCTCATCCATTCATTTATCATCAATGCAGTTAAGAAACATGTCAAAGGTTATTTTTTGATTTTCAATACCCTCATTTAATTAGATTTTCAAGGATTATGTCCCAGAATTTCTAACAATCTCCTTGAAGTGCGCCATTGATTTTAAATTTGGCGCTACAAACTTGTTGCTGCGAACTGGCACTAAAGACTGGTTGAAGAGGATCGTTGAGTTTGGATAACTTGCAAACATATCAACTCAAGTATACAAGATTCATCATCAAAACCAGGTTTATCAGGTACTCCTTGATGGTCTCCACACTATTTAAAGGCTGAAAGAGGGGTTTATGTTGTTTATTGCACTCGTGTTGCGAACTGTTCAAGCTTATTTGCTTCCAACTGTTTAATCCATTCCCATGGCGCCCTAAACTCTTCAAACCAATATAGATTTCTTTTCTGACCTGATGCATTTTTTCCTCTGCAAATAAGTCATCTGTTACATTGAACACCTCAACGCTGCGAACTAGTTTATTTGAATCTGCATCACTAGCACACACTGTGAACTATGCGCTGCAAACCCTATGTTCCAGGATTGTTCAAACCCTCTTTTTTATGCATCATTTTGAAGTGTAGTATTAAGCAATTGAATTATACCCTTATCAAACCTGAGGTGTGTGGTGAATAATTTGCAGAACCTAGCCTAAAATTTCATATTTCATTAGTGCTACAAATTGATATCTATGCTGCTGAAAACCTATTCTTAGCAAGAAGATCAATTATCTTCCTTTCAATACAAATATCAATGGTTGTTGCATTATCCCTTATGTTTCAAGTGTTCTCTATCTCATACTTTTGATGTGTATAGAGTGATGTATACAAATTTTTGACAAGGTGAGCCTTAGGAAAAAAATTATGTCATTTGAAACCCTAAATTCCTATGTACTCTATTTTCACACAACTAGTTGTCATAACAAATTACAGAAAGCATTCTTTTAGCAGTGGTTATGGATAGTCAACAAAAAAGAAGACTCACAAGAGAGGGGATATTGCGAGGACAAAACCTTATGATATGAAACCCCTTAACTCTGAACCTTTGTTCAGGGAAGCTTTTGAGAGGGTAGGGTGTATAAATTTCAGTCAAAAGATGCAGAGAGGGCATCCAGAGGTGGCAAAAGAATTTCCACTCAATTTTAATGGGACTAAAACTAAAGTGGGGATGTTAGAGTTTGGTGTTTCAGAGCATTCCATCTCCGTTGCAACAAAGGTACCCAAATGTGGGGAGAACTAGTTCAAATCTATGTCATTAAATTATTCCTTCTCAAAGGAATTTCTTAAGCCAGAGTATTGGGAGAACAACTTTTCCAAGGGAGTACCTAGAAGTCATATGCTTGAATTATTTGATAAGATGCTTAGGTTTATCCATGGATACTTCACATGTGAGGGGAGGTTCAACATGGTGTACAAACACCACATCAGGTTACTGTTACACTTCATAGGAAAATAATCCCCGAACCTTCCATTTTATCTTTTTAGAAGCATTGATAAGATGTCAGACAGGGTCCAAGCTAAGTCAAAGAAAGTATATACAAGTGTCTTTCACTTTGGCCTTATTAATATGTTAGTAATGGAAGAGTTAAGGAACACAAACACTGATTGGGAAAACTTCCTGACTTCATCATAGTTTCAATTAGATGTTTCCCCCACTCCACAATCCAAGAGACAAATTCCTACTCTTGTTGAGATAAATGTGCATTCATAGGCTAGCAAGAAGAAAAGAGTGACAATGAGTGATAAAGCTGTCAGAGCTACTAAGTTGACAGAAGCAGGAGGTCCTTCACAACTTCCATATAGAGAAACTTCACCCATGGCAGATCATATCCCTATGGATGTTTCCTCAAGAAAACCAAGAGGTTTGAAAGGAAAAAAGATGGTTTTTTCCCCACCCATTGTTGCAAATAAGGTTAAACCTAGGAGGCATTTTACTAGAGAAGCAGCCAAGTAACATGTCCTTGTGAAGGATGATATAACAGAGCCTCCATCACAGAAAAAGGAAAATCTTAGTCTTGTAAGAAACCTATGGAAGTTATTGACATCACTATTCCTTGGCATGAAAGAAGCCCCACCTTCAAGAGGCTCAAGAGGCAACTCAAGGAAGTAAGAGATGAAACTAATAAGTTGAAGAAGGGAGACTTGGATTCCAAGAGGAAGCTTAAGGAAATGTTGGATATGTATGAAGAGACCATTGACAAGGAAAGATTCTCGGAAAAAATATTTTTTCCTCTTCATAGGAAGATCAAGAATCTCTACAGGAAGAACATGACCCATCAAGTTGAAATCCGGAAATTGAAGGAAGAGCTACAACCTTTCAAGGAAGAATTGGCCAAGAGAAACCTAGACATGCTGGCCAAGGTTGCTACCAGAAGAAGCTCCAGAACCAAAAGATAAAGACATTGATCTTTCATAACCAACATCAATTTTGATCAAAGTTTTTGTTTCATGCATTTTACAACATTTTGGTGATGACTATGAGTTTTAAACCATAATTAGCAGTTTGGTGCTTTCCTCCAGTTATATATCAAGATAATGAAGTTTTTGAAGCATATTTGGACACCTGGTATAATTTTTGAGGTGTTAAAACTCTGGAAAAAGTGAAACAAGCTGCTACAGGAGAGTTTGCAACATCTGGAATCATTGGTGCTGTGAACTGGCTGGTTCAAGACAGTTTGTAGCGCTGCACTGCGAACTCAGTTTTTGGAGATTTTGTAGTGAAAAGAAAGCTTCCAGTTGTCAAAATAGATTTGTACCATCACTCTGAGGGTTATTTTCTCTTTGGGAGGCCACCTGTCTCAAGAATATGCACCCTTATGGACACATCATCAACTATTAAAGAATGTTGCATACATTGCCAACATCTTCCTTTAAATTAGTCGTTTGTTTCTTTTCTGTTGTACACCTATTTCCATGCTTCCCTTAGGTATGGGGATCCTATGAGGAAGTTGGGGGCTGAATTGTAAAGATGGCATTGATAGTTTTGACTTATAAAAAGGGCATTGTAAGACTTAAGAGGGGTTCAAATGGTGTGACAAAAAACTCCCATTTTGATATTGTCTTTGTAAACAAAGTTTTTCTCCTAATGTATGGACTAGATCCAAGATACTTTTAGTGGTGGAAATAAGTCTTTCTTATTTTATCATCTTTTTCTATCTTGCTTTGATATCATTCTATGTTGAATGATTCATCTGGTTTATTGTTTCATTATTGCAATAAAGGATCTATTATGATATTGTATGCAAGTGTATCAGAGTATTTTCTCTTTGATTGTAAGAGGTTCTTATTTCAGAGAGTTTTCTTCATACGTGTGTTAGTGTTACATGATGTAAATGATATACATATTTCATCTTCCTTGTTAAGTCTTCCATCTATCAATTTATCTCTTAAAACCTGATTTGAATCCATTCAAGGCCTTGTTTGCTAGTGTATATTGCATGGATTTATATGTGTTTGACATCTTTGACTGAGTTTTTCATCCATTTTCCACCTTTTATAAACATTTATCTTTTACATTCTTATGGGTATTAGGCTTACACCTACAATAGTCTAGGTGCAACTTCTAGTGCTAACGCATGCCTTTTTCTTTCCTTCCTCAGCAAGATTTCATGGGTCCAATTCCCAATTTCGTGGGTCAGGCCAAGAAATTCCCACATGGGTACTCTACCCATCTCCTCATTGACTCTTAAGGAATACTTCCCATCTACCAGCTTGAATGCTAATTAAATTATACGGGTTTGAAAAATTTAAATCTAGTAGAGTACTGGTATGGTAGGGGTCATCTCAACCATTACTAGTTCCCCTCACCATCTCTCTAATGCATCATGATATACCTTGGCAAACCCCTTCAACAATTATGAAACAATTTCCATTATATTTAGTAATAGAAATATATACATTACATTTTATAACAAAAGGTTCATCAATTCCAACATCCACAGATATTTAGTCTGCCCATAGTCTTTTAGAAGGTTATAGTTATATTTACAAGATGGGGGAAATAAGGGTATTACACCCTACAAAAAAAGAAGGATCTTGAAGACAAAATGGAATAAATTTTGAAGACCCAAGAGAGCATAGAAGAAAGGGAAACAAAATCCCAAAAGGAGAAGTGTCAGGCTGCTAAATTGTAGCTTTTAAGTGTCCTGAATCACTAATTTGTCAAACCAGGGTTGGTATACTTCGAGCTGATACACAGTATGTGCAGGCAAGCGTCTAGTATTTTATTTGAATGCTATCCTAAAAATAAAGCACACACCTATTCTAAGAATTTGAATTCTGATGACTAACTCAAAACTGAGCATTTCCTACTAAGTCAAAACAGAAGAAAAAAAAAAAAAAATCTTACTCAAAAACTGGTACTGCTATCTCCATTCAAAAAATGTAATTCTACAAAGTCATTCTACCTCTATGTTCAACCATTTATCATCATCATTTTCGTTTAAGTCATAACACACAGGGTATGGTTGAAACTGCATTCATTCTGAGCATTCAAAACAAATCTAATGCTACCTACAGGAAAACAGAGTATTATGCTGCTAACTGGTACCAGGAGCTCCTTCTATCCTAACTGTAACCTATCTATCCTAAGCACGCCAAACAACTACTGAAAGAAAAGTGCACGCTACTCTAAGTTAAGTGTGAAAAGAAAGCGAAAAGCCAAGCAATCATCTGCATATGCTAACTCTACAGGCATCAGTACTGCGTTTAACATTCACCAACAGGAAAATATACAATCTGGAAATCGAGTCTGTTAAGGAATGAATAGCATGATTCTGAAGCATTTAGACTGTAGTGTACGCAAGCATTCACACGCTATGATAAAATGAAACTATGATAAACCAAAAGCAAATCTTTAAACGCTAAGCAAACCAAACGATATTAAAGCAAACTAAACTATAACAACACACACACTAAACTAGTTCTATTGCTAATGAAACAGTGGCGTGCACCAGCTTGGGGGCCCAACCAAACGGCGCAGGCACTGTGGGAAACGACCAGAGCCTACTAAATCACACGATGTAAATACGATGTAACTCTAGGCTCCATTAACTCATTAAAAACACAGTATTCAGATCATGTTACAATCGACATATACGCAACAGCAATGTATATTAAAACATAGGTTCAGCATAATCCGATAACAGTAGCAAAATAGCAACAATAATGGTAGTCGTAGTAACCCGTTCTTAGAAATGAACTCGGGTTTATATCAAAATCCTATTGTTTGTAAC
>ML786875.1:706389-751116 GCA_009831015.1 Picea engelmannii | reverse complement strand
ACGCAAGCATTCACACGCTATGATAAAATGAAACTATGATAAACCAAAAGCAAATCTGTAAACGCTAAGAAAACCAAACGATATTAAAGCAAACTAAACTATAACAACACACACACTAAACTAGTTCTATTGCTAATGAAACAACGGCGTGCACCAGCTTGGTGGGCCCAACCAAACGGCGCAGGCGCTGTGGGAAACAACCAGAGCCTACTAAATCACACGATGTAAATATGATGTAACTCTAGGCTCCATTAACTCATTAAAAACACAGTATTCAGATCATGTTACAATCGACATATATGCAGCAGCAATGTATATTAAAACATAGGTTCAGCATAATCCGATAACAGTAGCAAAATAGCAACAATAATGGTAGTCGTAGTAACCCGTTCTTAGCAATGAACTCGGGTTTATATCAAAATCCTATTGTTTGTAACATTCTTAGACAAAGAAAACGTAAAGCAACGGATCCCTGATCCGAGAGTAATCTTGCAATGAAACTGAAAACTCATTTCATAACTTCGTGACACGTAGTGTCACGAAGTGTGAACACTTGAAGAATAATCGATCCAGGCCTCATGATGTCTTTCGGCCATTCTCTGGCAACGGCTCCAGCTGGCTGGTGAACTTGCTATATCCCCTTCGAACCATAACGCATGCCATGATGCATCGATTTCGAACTGCTCCACTGGTACCGCTACGGTGCGAGTTGGTACCTGGTACCGGAACCCTACGCCAAGAATAGCAATGGTACCTACCCAAGTGATATTAGTCCATTTGTCAATTTAAAGTATTAAAAATTCATAATAATAACTTGAATTTCAAAGATACCTTAGGTGACCCCTTTGAGTGGTAAAGGGATGTTGATTATATCAAAAGGAGGTCAAAAAGGGTGGTACTGGCATATAGTTGGAGGTCAATGGTATGTAGTATGGGCAAAGAACATGGTCAAAACCGGGGACCAACAAGAAGGATGAAGTGAATGCTATGGTGCAGAACACCCAGACTGCTATCCAATAGTTATATAAGTGAGTACTCGAAGTCCCCCTGGTCATCGAGGCCACCATGGAGGAACAATTGTTGAAAATTAGGGATGTTATGAAGAGATTATGGGAGCAGGTCCAGGATATCCAATGATAGAACAGACTAGGCACACCACTTGAGGTGCGTGAGGGTAGACTGTGGACAACAACAATAGAAGTTGCCAGGATTAAGAAATTTGAAGATGAATGTGCACGAATTTGTGAGGAAAGTGCCAAATTTTGGGAAGAACTCATGGGGGACCCATAAATGCAGGCCGTATAGGACAGAATACGAGTAGTGCAAGAGAAGAAAATGAGGCAACATTAAAGGAAACAACATTGCCACCAGTCGAGTGAATGACGACCATTTTTATGCAACGACAAGTATATGTTGAAGCAGAGCGACTGAGAGACCAACATAAGGTTCTTTAACAAAGACTTGGACCTAGGTAGGAGGAAGCGGTCAATATTATTAGAGACATGGCCACTGTACAGGAGAAGTTCAAGTAGGTCATGGATGATATAGAAAATAAATTGCATTGTTTGACCAAGAAGGCCATCGAGGAGATCACCGCCAAAGAGGCCACCATTGTCATAGAGGTGGAAACAACTAAGGCTATGGAGCAATAATTCATTGTAGCATGGAAGCACAGGAATATGCCTAAGTGGCTCGAGACAAGTCACATGTGAGCATTGGGGGCCTGTTGGATAGGAAACTTTTGAATATAAAAGCCTAAGTAGGAAGGAAGCGTGCAAAAGGAAGGAATCACATAGAAGGAAGGATCCATGTAGAATATAGAAAGGGCACAAAAGGGCACGAAGGACGGAGACAACGCAAAGATAAAAGGATAAAGCAAGCAAGCGAGAAAAAGAAGTGCAAACGATTATAGTGTGACTTTCCAGAAATAGAAGGACAACAAAAAAGTTGTATAAATAACAAGAAGTAGATGAAGGAAAATAGACATTTAATTGAAGATGGCTATGCCATGCATTGTAATGGGCTATTTTGGGATAGATAATAATAGAACTTGAAACCCTATATTTGGGGTATAAATATGTAACGAGATTAGGAGAGAGAGAGAGGGAGAGATGTGTGTGTATGTGAGTATGAGAGTGTGCGAATGGAAAAGAATTAAGGTTATGGAAAGATCATGAATGTAATATTCAGTTAGTAAGAAATAAGATAAATAAAGGAATTTAGAGAGGATTTTGTGTCTTGTTTTATTACTTGTCTTTATGCATTCATAAATGATGATATACTTCGAAGAATGGATTTATTCTACAGATTGGTTATACTTTAATGTTCATGTATGGTTGTGATAGGTTATGTAATAATCAAGACCATACATGAGTTAAGTTTAGGAAGAACGATTCATGCGTCAACCTCTCTTTCCCTTACTGTTGGAGAAACCTGGTTCTTGCAGCCCCAATAGATACCTTAGGTGAGACTTCATATGTGCAAGCACGTGATTCCAAAAGGGATGGTGTCTTGATTCAGGTGCATATCAATGGAAAGCCGCCTATTCCAACTTGATCAAAACAATCTTCTGGAAATTTACTATTTTTAACAGTTTTTTGTTTCCTAAACTTCTGGGGCCATTTTGAGGGCCTAAATGAAGTTTTTTTCAGGATAGAGCACCTCAATAATGGATAAAATCTCTGATTGATCCACCATAATTAATATTCTCGATGATACCTTTACAACGAGCTATCATGCACCCAAAACTAAGATCGTATGACAAAGTTATGCCCTTGGGAAGATGATACACCTAACTACCCAAAACGAGGTCTACAAAACTGTTGGCTTTTCATCTTCTGCGGTTAGGGTTTTGGATTTTATTTATATTAAAAATTTATTTAGAGCCTCATTTTAATCATCTTCTTGTGAATGAGCACATCCATCACATATATTCTCAGAGATAATATGCCACCATTCTAGCGATTCTTTCACTCTGTATTTCTACAGTTTTGTACATTTCGCTCATTAATAGAAATTGTGTATTATTCTATATCTATGCCTCTTGTTATATATCCAATATTTATTTGTTATATTATTGTCTCTCTTGAAATATATTTGTATATTTCTATGTTATATCTTCGCTCTCATTTCGTGCTGAAAATAATTTGGATCAGTGGTATCAGAGTAGGTTGTTGTTGATCATTTTTTTTAGTGCATGCCCCAACAAGGTTTGAGTATAGCAAGTTGGATCTAGAGATTGTCTCTCTTGAGGACAATATCTCTGACACGAAACCCTCCATGGTGGAAGAAAATAAAAATGATAGAGCAGACGATTCTAATAATTTGTTGCTTGAGAAAGCTCTCATACGACATAGGGAAAAAATGATGGAGACCTTTTCCCACATCCTTCAACGTTTGTCGATAAAAACAGGTGCATATTCATCAAGCAACCACTTTGGAGGAACCTCACCTTTCAAGGTACAAGTTAATTTTTATATTCCAGTATTTGAAGGATAAATAGATGCGGATGCCCTAGAAAAATGGTTAAATCTGTTAGAAGGTTATTTCTTTGTTCATAATTTCTCTCACAGGGAAAAGATCACCTTCGCACTCCTTAAGGCTCTCCCCCATGTCAAACATTGGTGGGAAACTTACTGGGAGAAAATTTCCATAGAGGAGTCTGGAATATATGGGATCGATCCCACTTGGGATTTTTTTTGGATGCAATCAAGGAACAATATTACTATGTTGGTAACGATGACGACCAATAGATGAGCTGAACCACACTGCATCAAGAGAGGGGCCAAGGAGTGGCAAAGTTCACCAATACCTTCCATACACTGCACACCAAGTTGGGTATCAAAGATTCTGAGAGGAATTTGTTTATGAAATAACGTGGGTCTCTACACAGGTACATCCAAACTGAAATGGAATTTCTAGACATCTCATCGCTAGGAGCTACTTATTGATATGCTTTCAAAATCGAGAAAAAATTTAAGTACCAGAACAAACGGGAGTTCGGGTCTGCAAATTCGGAACCACCAAAGTATGATAAAGACGACCCTAACAAACAGCCTCCCGAAAACTAGTCCGAGCCACATGAAAAGAAGGGTAAGGGAAAGACGAAGAATGACAATTTGAATGGAAAGTGGTGCGACTTCCATAAAATCCCATGGAACAATACCGATGAATGTCACTCAAAACAGTCATTGGTGGCTGAGATCAAAGAAAAATAGACCAACCCAGATTCAAAATCTAATTTAGAAAATAATGGTAGAAGCCATATCATCGACACAGACCCAACTACTATTATCGCGACTGCAACAATTCAACTAGAAGAACCAACAAATCTTGAAGAGGGGTAACACATATTTCACTCACAGATGTGGGTGAATGGGACCCCGTTTCATTTCATTATTGATAATGGAAGCTAGAAGAACCTCATCTAAACAAAGGTTGTCAAACAGTTGGGATTGTCGACAACACCACACCTGCATCCATACAACATCGAGTGGCTTCGCAAGGGACGAGACTCTATTTCAACCAATAGTGTCTCCTATCCTATAGCATCCAACCCTTCAAGGATGAGGTATTGTGTGATGTTTCCCCAATGGATGTCTGTGATGTTCTTTTGGGCCAACCATATATGTGGAAACATCATGCTATTTATGAGTCTTGACCCCGTAGTGTTATTTCTACTCTGGGGGGTCATCTCTGTAAGATACCAGAGGTAGTTCCAACTGCTTTCCCACCTAAACAGTGCCACAAGGTAGTATCTCATACTAAAAAAATCAGCTTCTTCACAGTCTGTTCAAAATATGAACAAAAGAACACTGCAACCACTACAGCCTCAATCCAAGCACCTTCTGTCCAACAGAAGCACGTCGACAAGATTGAAGAAAAGTGTAAGGATTCCTTCCACACACAATCATCTCATGTAACTATACTGGTTAAAAGGGTACAACCCTTCCAACCACAATTTCCTGACAACCTTCAACAAGCTAAGCAATGAAATTTCTCCAGCAAGGAAAACAACTCATCAAGATGCAGATTCAACAAACACTCTTCCCTCTCCCTCGGGCACTCAATGCAATGGATACCATTTCTTCATAAGGAGGGAGGATTGATCCAGGTGGATATCGGTGGCCACCCACTTATTCCAAGTGGATCAAAACAATCTTCTGGCAATTTACTATTTTTAACAGTTTTTTGGTTCCTACACTTTCATGGCCATTTTGAGGGCCTAAATGAATTTTTTTCAGGGCTGAGCACCTCAATGATATCCAAAGGCTCTGATTGAGCCCCAAAAATAAATATCCTTGATGATACCTTTCCAATGAGCTATCGTGCGCCCCAAACGAAGATTGTTTGCCAAAGTTATGCCCCTGGGAAGTTGATACACCAAACTACCCAAAACGAGGTCCACAAAATTGTTGGATTTTCATCTTCCAAGGTTAGGGTTTTGTATTTTTTTTATGTTAAAAATGCCTTGAGAGCCTCATTGTAATCATCTTCTTGTGAATGTGCGTAGCCATCACATCTATTCTCAGAGATAAGTTTCCACCATTCTAGCTTGTCTTTCACTCTTTATTTCTACAGTTTTGTACATTTTGCTCATTAATAGAAATTGTGTATTATTGTATATTTGTTCCTCTTATTATATATCCAAGATATATTTGTTATATTATTGGATCTCTTGCAATATATCTGTATATTTCTATGTTATATCTTCGCTCTCATTTCATGTCAAAAATAATCTGGATCATGTCTTGAGGGTTTTGTCGGTCACATTCAAACCAAACCTTGGCTTTTATAACTCCCGTGTAGACAAGAAGCAACCAACAATTTGATTAAATTTGATTATTGTGATGTTTCGTCAGTCTCATCAAGGTTTGGTCTTAGATGCATAAATTAGTTAGTTGAGCATTTTGGCAGATTGAAATAATTTAATTAAAACTCATATTTGAAGTAAGTTAATTTTCATCTCAAAAGAGTAAATGTTAAGGAGCAGAAGCGAGCTGATAGTTTTGAATTTGCATAATACATTAGTTTTTATGAGTCTTCAAATTTTGTTTAAAATTATGGATTTTCATTATTTTATGCTCGTTGGGAAAAATAAATCAATTTGATTAAAGGTTTATTCATATGAATGTCAATCTCTATCTTAAAATAATGTATATTAAAAAGAAAAAATGGGATAACAGTTGTCGATTTGAGAAAAATATTTTTTAAACGAAGCTCGATCTTTCATTGAAAAATGCTTTGTTTTACCTTTTTGATGAAACACAATTCTTGTCGTTTTGTTTTTGCCATGGATTCTTGTCTAGCTTTTCCTTATTTTGGTTTGAGCGGTTTGAGTCTCACTCGTGATCTAATGAAAAAATCATTACATTTAAAAAGGAAAGTATGAATGTCCTTATAGAATTGGACTCCATATATCATCTTAGGATATTTTTCACATCTTCTACTTTCTATGGATGATGCATATTTCAAATTTATGTCCAATGTCTTCCACAACATTCTCCATAGTAAACTTTTGAATTATATTTCTTTAAAAAAATATCCTTAGAATTTTTTTTATGTAAAACTTATTACATCAATATTCATTTTGTAACCTGGAAAGAAACTCGTCATATTGGAAAGCATGACCAATACAACAAACCTTGAGTTAAATTACTTACAATAAGAAATCCTATGACAAAATCCTTAATACCTCCCATGATGCTATCCCAAAATTTGCAAAGCTCATTATATTTCTTAGCTTGTTTTTATCAAACTAAGCTAATATTACCTCTCTTGAAATAAATTTTGGCTCTTTATCTCCCTTCCAATTCATTAATTAAAATATCACATAATAAGTCATCCTCCTTTCATAATATATATATATAACTAATCACTTCATGGTCATATTTTATTGAAAGATTTGAGATTTGATCCAAATGAAATGAGAGAAGGGATTTACCAAATCAGAGACCTAGCAAATGAAGAAATCAAAAGATATAATTGCTACGACATTTAAATAGACCTATTAAAAGATTCGACGAGATCATTCAAATCACAAACTTAGTCTCACCAAATCCGTAGAAAGATATAAATCCAAAAGATGGAAAAGAAACATGGCGAGATGGGGCTGGACATGGAAAGCATTCATACCACGCTATCATGGCAGGATAGCTGTAAATTCCCAGTCATGATAGAATTGGAGACTGCCAGTGGAATGGGAGGAGTTCATATATTTTTATCAAGCTCTCTCCAATCTCTTTTGTTTTTGGTTGTAGGCTCCATTTAAGTTTAAGTCACTCTCACATTCTTGTGGAGTTTTACTTGGATGTTGGTGTTTTCTGACCAAGGAAACGAGGTATTGCTTTCTTCTTTTCAAGGGTTGCAAAAGTTGCAATAAAGCTTGTATACTATTATCAGTTTGAATATGTTTTGAATACCTTTTATAGTCAGAAATCTAGAATTGAGAACCCGTGCACTAATGTCGAGTTTTAGGAATGGGTTGAAGACTTAATGGTGTGAGAACCTGTGCACTAATGTTGAGTTATACTTACCAAAACCTCATCCTACCACACCCTTATAATTGGAGTCCCAATACACATGTGGGGGATGTCCATATGATGGCCTTTGCATCATGGCTAAGGAATGATGGAAGAGGAATTAAAGAAGTACAAGGAAGAAGAACTTCAAACACTCTTCTGGATTAGATTTGAGGAAGCTAGACCAGGGGATGTTATAACCAACCATCAAAACCTATATTTGGATAAATATGTAGCCCTAGTTTGGACATCTAAGAAGATAGAAGAAATGGGCCACTTGGATGACTCATTAAGATTGTTGGGAGAAGAGGTAGCAAAATCTTTCCATAGGAGGTGGACTCCTTGCCTCGTATCTTGCAAATTAGAGATCCTCACTCTCCCAATACCATACAACTTTCCCTCTTAAGGACACCTTGGTACAAAGAGACCCTAATAAATATGAAAAAAAAATGGATTGGGATGACGATGAATCTCCCACTCCTTATCCCTGTAGCACCTGTGGCTGACCTCAACATAGGAAAGGAATAAGAAGAGTGGGACAAGATTGTGAGAAAAAAAGGATATCATGAGAAGAAATCCATCAAATGGTATGTGGCATGGAACATGAGGTAGGAATTCAATGAAAACAACAAAGTTTTTAACATCAGGAGGTTAATGAACAACAAGAAGGTATAGGGAAACAACCTAGTAGTGCTCAAGAGCCTAGTGGACAATGACAACAGTAGTAAGAGTAGAAGAACCAATTTTTGTTGCAAAAATGGTGTGAAAAGTTTTAGTTTATGGGTGATGATGAACCCAATTATTTCCTTTCCCAAAGGCTCATCATAGAAACATTTTTCAACCATAATACAACTTGATACTTTTTTTGTCCATATTTAATAGTAAGTCATGAATATTTTTGCATGTTTCTTAGTAAATGTGTTTTGAGGTGGAATTTTTTGTATATCATACCTTTTTGTTCTAATATCTATGCTTAAATATGTGTGTAGTACTAAGCACGTCGAACTCCATGAATCCAAAGAGCTTAAGGGTGCAAACATCCTAACAACAATGGAATTTGTTTCCCTCAAAGCGCTACCATCCAAGAATCAAGGGACATTGTCCCCACGTACCTCTAGAGTGCTCTCTTTTCATAAATATCCACTCCTGACCAGCAACATGTCTAAATATAGATGGGATTGTCTTAGATCCCATATTTCCTCACTTTTGTCCTCAATCTAAGCAAAGAGGTTGAACACTCAAGACTATATATAGACCTCTAGCCTAGGAGAGACAGAGACATATTTTTGATAATATTGTATTGAGATTTTTTTCTGAATACTTTTGTTGGAGACTTAGTGATCCAGGTGGATATTGGTGGCCACCCACCTGTTCCAAATTCCAACTGGCTCATCTTGACAATTTTCAGTTTAGCATGTTTATCTGTAATGGGGACATTTCTTTGTAATTGTGGGTTTTGCACTTACGGGGCTGTCCTGAATCCCTACACAAGATCCAAGTGGATATTGGTGGTCGCCCACCTATTCCAACTGGTTTATTTTGGAATTTTTCATGTCAGTACATCTTTATGTACTTCCAAGGCCATTTTGGAGCTCTAACAGTGTTTTCCTGGCTTGCCATAGTCAAATTGTAGATGGAGTCAAAGCTTGGCAGCATAATGTGTAGTTCTAGAAAATACCTTTCCAACAGGCTATCAGGCTCCTAAAATGGAGATCACATGAAAAAGTTACAACCCCAGGAAGTTAATGTACTAACTTACCCCAATGGGGCCCACATGAATTTTGATGGTTCATTTCCTAGGGTTAGGTTTTTGAATGTCTAGGGTTTTGGTATTCATGTGTATCATAAAAAGGCCTTTAGAGCCTCATTGTAATCATGTTCTTGTGAAAGAGTGTAGTCGTTACATCTCTTCTCATAGATAAAGATGGCACCATTCTAGCGAGTCTTGCACTCTATATTTTTACAGTCTCTATACATTTCTTTCATTAATAGAAATCATGTACTTATGTATTTCTTTGTTTTTGGCAATTTTTATGTGTATTTCATTGTAATATCTCTTCTTTCATTTCATTTCGAAAATAATCTGGATCACTTAGAGACTTTTTTCTCTTGATGTACTACTAATGTTAATGGAATAAAATATGGTCTTGTTTTCAACTTTTTATAGTTTTCTCAAGGTTCCTTATGCTTCTTGGGAAGGTCGCACTCAAAAGGGCTCAAGGGCCCTGTTGTAATTTATTTAGTTATTTTCATATTAAGACAATGATTAGTTAGAATTTAATTTATTTCCAATATTAATGTAGTTTTGTATGATTAATTCTTCTTTCTTTCAAGTTATCATTAACTGGTTAGTTACAACAAACATCTTATAGAAGGATTCAACACCCTATTAGAACACTCTTGAGTGTCTTTCCAAGGATAAGAAACTTAGATCTATTCCATTTTATTATAGTCTAGATTTCTTTATGATTCATAAGATTTACACTATCTTTCTAGGCCTCTTTTTTTCTTCATGTAGTAGTTTCCTGTAGAAATTGTACAATTCCTTTAGAAACCTCCTGTATGATTGTTTTAGCTCTAGATTTTAATTTATCTTAATCTTTTTTTCATAAAAAAATCAATAAACAATAAGAATACACATGGATTGTTATTGATCAAAGGTTTAGGCATAAAATATCTTGTTTAGTTAAAGCATTAGTTTAATTTTCTTAATTACAGTTTTCTGTTATACACTAGAATGAATTCATCTTCTGCTTTCAATTTGCTCTTTATGGTTTAGTATGATTTTAGATTAAATTCCTTTTTCTACAAATCTAGATTACTTGCTCTTTAATTTGGTGTTCTTTTCAAAAGTAGTTTAAAGTTTCTTTTTATCATTTCAATTTCCTGCACCATTTCATGCATTCCAATCCTTGATCAACCTTAGACCTATACTATTGTCAGTGCACACTACATATAATTTGCACATCACCTCTCAAGTTTGTACGAATCTTGGGTTGAAAACTTAAAGTAAGGAGCCAAGGGTACAATAGTATTATTGTTGCTATTATTAGGACCATTAGTGGGTATGTAAGTATAGAGACTTAAGAAAAAGGAAAATGGGATGGTTAGTCATCCCTCATATACATTTCAAGAAAAATTGTTATGTACAGGAAGGTAAAAAGGTGCGGTTGGGGGAACATGAAAGTAAGAGGTTCATAATGTAAGCAACATGGTTGTGGGTCTATGGACCTAAATGCATGTGAGTATGGAACTTGTTCTACTATTGCATTGCTACTATTGCATAACTCAAAAATGACTAAGTATGGGCGAATTTTGAAAGGAAAGAGAAAATACTAAGTAAGGAGATCCTAGAAGAAAAGAAAAGAAGGAAGGAAGAAGTTAAAGAGATATATGTGGACCCAATTATTGATCACGGATGTGGATCAACAATCCTTCAAGTCTAAAGAAGGTTCTTTGAGTTGTTGGTCATGGATTTTGACTTGAAGAATGTCTGACCACATTCATGTGGATGATGGATGATATGTTGTGGCCATGCAAAAACTCTTTTGTGGTCATATATATAGATGGCATCCTGATCTTTAGAAAAAAATGGCAGGAATGTTTGAAGCACACCTAGTAGGTATTGGGCACCCTACAACAACACTAGTTATATTCCAATTTGGATAAGTGTTTGCTTCACATGCATGTTATATAGTTATTTTCCACTTGATCACTTGATGGGCATCATCTAGGGGTAAGCAGTCTTGATGGGTAACTCTTGTAGGGTGAAAATATCCTACAACAGATTGGAGACTCCACTGGGGATGCCACTACTGTTCAATTAGTTTTTTCTTCCTTGGTTTCTTTGATTTGTATTTCCAATACCCTTGCTTGTTGTAAGCCCCAATTTTTGGTCTTGATCTATTAGTAAGCCTTCTTTGAGGTTGTTTGCAAACTATCAGTCTTATATCTGATAGAACTACTCCAGATCTATTTCTTTTTGGAATCCTACGGTCATGGTCATGATTTGTTTGTGTGCATAGAGTGACCTTACCCTTGTTGGTCGCTTGCTGCTCCATCACTTGGCACGACCACCCTCACAACTACAGTACTTGGTGCAACTAATTATTTTAGTTTCCTTCTGCACCTCTGCAAGGTGTGACTGATCGCTCTGTGGAATTAATAGGGTGCCACCAAGATTTCAAAAGGCCATTTTTTGAAGGGAGATCCTTAAAAACACAACCCATATCTATTTGTATTTTTATTCCATCCCTTCAGATCTCTTTTGGATTTTTTCAAGAATTCATTGCTGTAATATCTTTCAAAATCACTTTGAAATCTTTTCCTTTGTGTGTGGTTTCATTTTTTTATTAAAAGAACTTTTTTGTTTTTTTGGGTACGGTTTAGATCAATTAATATCGCCCCCCCAGACTTTTAAAGTGTTAATGACACTTTTCTGAAGAATGTCCATTTGTTTTTTGAAATATTTGTGTGTTCCTTTATATTTTCTTCCATTGTTTAGACAAATCCAACTCTCTTGAATTGCATTTCATTCTAGAGTATGATTCTTTTTTCAAGTTATTTGAAAGATTTTTCTACCGTTGGAAGCTTGAATTTTGCGTTGATGAAATTCTTATGCTTGGATATTCTAGTCCTTGGGTGCTTTTTTCTTGTTTGTCTTTTTTAGCTTTTGAATTCTTTACAAGTATCATTGCATACTTTCATTTTTTGGAAAACAAGAGCAAAAGAAGAGTTGTTTTTAGTTTTCATCCAATTTGAAAAGAAAAACAAAAAGAAGTGTTTTGGTACGTAGTTGAAAAGGATTGTTTTTCTTTGGGATTTTGGAAAAAATAATTCAGTAGTTTTTTATTTCAAAATTTTTCCATTTGATTTAAGAAAAATGAATGTTTCATGCTTTTGAGTGTTCATTTAAAAAAAAAAACAAGAAAATATCTCTTTCCTTTCCCATAGTTAGAATTCATTGAAAGAAAAATATTTGCATTTCATTCTTTTTGCATTCTTTTGGATTCAATTCTTCACACGACTAGTTTCACCTTCAAACATCCTTCTGAGTAAAAAAAAATATTAAAATCAACCAACATGATAATAAAATTAACTAGACATTTTTTTAGTACACCAGCAATAGCTTAGGATTAGAGTCTTTGGACTAGGAAAACTGAGTAAATTAACCAAGACTACTAAAAAAAATTGTAGAACACTAAAGAGGGATAAAACCCAAACATAGTATAGGCATAGTTGGGAACCCCCTCTAACATAGGGGCTAAACAAGAGGTCACATGCAGAAGAGAAGCGAAGATTGGGCTGAAGATGAATATCCCACTCCTTATCCCTGTAGCACCTGTGGCTGACCTCAACATAGAAAAGGAATAAGAAGAGTGGGACAAGATTGTGAGAAAAAAAGGATATCATGAGAATAAATCCATCAAATGGTATCTGGCATGGGACACGATGCAGGAATTCAATGAAAACAACAAAGTGTTCAACATTAGGAGGTTAATGTACAACAACAAGGTACATGGAAACAACCTAGTAGTGGTCAGGAGCCTAGTGGACAATGACAATAATAGTAAGAGTAGAAGAACCAATTTTTGTTGCAAAAAGGGTGTGAAAAGTTTTAGTTTATGGGTGATGATGAGCCCAATTATTTCCTATCCCAAAGGCTCATCATAGAAACATTTTTAAACCATAATACAACATAATACTTTTTTGGACCATATTTAATAGTAAGTCATGAATATTTTTGCATGTTTCTTAGTAAATGTGTTTTAAGGTGGAATTTCATGTATATCATATGTTTTTATTCTAATATCTATGATAAAATATGTGTGTAGTGCTAAGCACGTCGAACTACATGAATACAAAGAGCTTAAGGGTGCCAACATCCTAACAACAATGGAATTTGTTTCCCTCAAAGTGCTGCCATCCAAGAATCAAGGGACATTGTCCTCACGTACCTCTAGAGTGCTCTCTTTTCATAAATATCCACTCCTGACCAGAAACACTTCTAAATGTAGATGGGATTGTCCTAGATCCCATATTTCCTCACTTTTGTCCTCAATCTAAGTAAAGAGGTTAAACACTCAAGACTATATATAGACCTCTAGCCTAGGAGAGAAGGAGACACATTTTTGATAATATTGTATTGAGATTTTTCTCTGAAGACTTTTGTTGGAGACTTAGTGATCCACGTGGATATTGGTGGCCACCCACCTATTCCAAATTCCAACTGGCTCATCTTGACAATTTCCAGTTTAACATGTTTATCTGTAACGGGGACATTTCTTTGTAATTGTGGGTTTTGCACTTACGGGGCTGTCCTGAATCCCTACACAAGATCCAGGTGGTTATTGGTGGCCGCCCACCTATTCCAACTGGTTTATTTTGGAAATTTTCATGTCAACACATCTTTATGTACTTCCAAGGCCATTTAAAAGCTCTAAAATTTTTTTTCTTGGCTTGCCACAGTCAAATTGTAGATGGAGTCAGTGCTTGGCAGCATAATGTGTAGTTCTAGAAAATACCTTTCCAACAGGCTATCACGCTCCTAAAAAGGAGATCGTATGAAAAAGTTACAACCCCAGGAAGTTAATGTACTAACTTACCCCAACGGGGCCCACATGAATTTTGATGGTTCATTTCCTAGGGTTAGGTTTTTGGATGTCTAGGGTTTTGGCATTCATGTGTATCATAAAAAGGCCTTCAGAGCCTCATTGTAATCATCTTCTTGCGAATGAGTGTAGTTGTTACATCTCTTCTCATAGATAAAGCTGGCACCATTCTAGCGAGTCTTGCACTCTATATGTTTACAGTCTCTATACATTTCTTTCATTAATAGAAATCATGTATTTATGTATTTCTTTGTTTTTGGCAATTTCTATGTGTATTTTATTGTAATATCTCTTCTTTCATTTCATTTCAAAAATAATTGGGATCACTTAGAGGATTTTTTCTCTTGATATACTACTAATGCTAATGGAATAAAATATGGTCTTGTTTTCAACTTTTTTTAGTTTTTTCAAGGTTCCTTGTGCTTCTTGGGTAGGTCCCACTCAAAAGGGCTCAAGGGCCCTGTTGTAATTTATTTACTTATTTTCATATTAAGACAATGATTAGTTAGAATTTAATTTATTTTCAATATTAATGTAGTTTTGTATGATTAATTCTTCTTTATTTCAAGTTATCATTAACTGGTTAGTTACAACAAACATCCTATAGAAGGATTCAACACCCTATTAGAACACTCTCGAGTGTCTTTCCAAGGATAAGAAACTTAGATCTATTCCATTTTATAATAGTCTAGATTTTTTTTATGATTCATAAGATTTACACTATCTTTCTAGGCCTCTTTTTTTCTTCATGTAGTAGTTTCCTGTAGAAATTGTACAATTCCTGTAGAAACCTCCTGTATGACTATTTTAGCTCTAGATTTTACTTTATCATAATCTTTTTTTCATAAAAAAATCAATAAACAATAAGAATACATATGGATTGTTATTGATCAAAGGGTTAGGCATAAAATATCTTGTTTAGTTAAAGCATTAGTTTAATTTTCTTAATTATAGTTTTCTATTATACACTAGAATGAATTCATCTTCTGCTTTCAGTTTGCTCTTTATGGTTTGGTATGATTTTAGATTAAATTCCTTTTTCTACAAATCTAGATTACTTGCTCTTTAATTTGGTGTTCTTTTCAAAAGTAGTTTAAAGTTTCTTTTTATCATTTCAATTTCTTACACGATTTCATGCATTCCAACCCTTGATTAGCCTTAGACCTATACTATTGTCAGTGCACACTACATATAATTTGCACATCACCTCTTAATTTTGTATGAATCTTGGGTTGAAAAATTAAAGTAAGGAGCCAAGCATACAATAGTATTATTGTTGCTATTATTAGGACCATCAGTGGGTATGTAAGTATAGAGACTTAAGAAAAAGGTAAATGGTATGGTCAGTCATCCCTCATATACATTTCAAGAAAAAATGTTATGTACGGAAGGTAAAAAGGTGCGGTTGGGCTAACATGAAAGTAAGAGGTGTAGAATGTAAGCAACATGGTTGCAGGTCTATGGACCTAAATGCATGCGAGTCTAGAACTTGTTATACTATTGAATTGCTACTATTGCATAACTCAAAAATGACTATGTATGGGGGAATTTGGAAAGGAAAGAGAAAATACTAAGTAAGGAGATCCTAGAAGAAAAGAAAAGAAGGAAGGAAGAAGTTAAAGAGATATATGTGGACCCAATTATTGATCACGAATGTGGATCAACAATACTTCAAGTCTAAAGAAGGTTCTTTGAGTTGTTGGTCATGGATTTTGGCTTGAAAAATGTTTGACCACATTCATGTGGATGATGGATGATATGTTGTGGCCATGCAAAAACTCTTTTATGGTCATATATATATAGATGACATCCTGATCTTTAGAAAAAAATGGGAGGGAACGTTTGAAGCACACCTAGTTGGTATTGGGCACCCTACAACAACACTAGTTATATTCCAATTTGGATAAGTGTTTGCTTCACATGCATGTTATATAGTTATTTTCCACTTGATCACTTGATGGGAATCATCTAGGGGTCAACAATCTTGATGGGTAGCTCTTGTAGGGTGAAAATATCCTACAACAGATTGGAGACTCCACTGGGGATGCCACTATTGTTCAATTAGTTTTTTCTTCCTTGGTTTCTTTGATTTGTATTTCCAATACCCTTGCTTGTTGTAAGCCCCAATTTTTGGTCTTGATCTATTATTAATACTTCTCCAAGGTTGTTTGCAAATTCTTAGTCTTATATCCGATAGAACTACTCCAGATCTATTTCTTTTTGGAATCCTACGGTCATGGTCATGATTTTTCTGTGTGCACAGAGTGACCTTACCCTTTTTGGTCACTTGCTACTCCATCATTGAGTGCGACCACCCTCACAACTACACTACCTGGTGCAACTAATTATTTTTGTTTCCTTCTGCACCTCTGCAAGGTGTGACTGATCGCTCTGTGGAATTAATAGGGTGCGACCAGGATTTCAAAAGGCCATTTTTTGAAGGGCGATTCTTCAAAACACAACCCATATCTATTTGTATTTTTCTTCCATCCCTTCAGATCTCTTTTGGATTTTTTCAAGAATTCATTGCTGTAATATCTTTCAAAATCACTTTGAAATCTTTTCCTTTGTGTGTGATTTCATTTTTTATTAAAATAGCTTTTTTGCTTTTTTGGGTATGGTTTAGATCAATTAATATCATCCCCCGAGACTTTTAAAGTGTTAATGACACTTTTCTGAAGAATGTCCATTTGTTTTTTGAAATATTTGTGTGTTCCTTTATATTTTCTTCCATTGTTTAGACAAATACAACTCTCTTGACTTGCATTTCATCCTAGAGTGTGTTTTTTTTTCAAGTTATTTGAAAGATTTTTCTACCGTTGGAAGCTTGAATTTTACGTTGACGAAATTCTTATGCTTGGATATTCTAGTCCTTGGGTGTTGTTTTTTTTGTTTGTCTTTCTTAGATTTTGAATTCTTTGCGAGTATCATTGCATACTTTCATTTTTTGGAAAACAAGAACGAAAGAAGAGTTGTTTTTAGGTTTCATCCAATTTGAAAAGAAAAACAAAAAGAAGTGTTTTGGTACGTAGTTGAAAAGGATTGTTTTTCTTTGGGATTTTGGAAAAAATAATTTAGTGGTTTTTCATTTCAAAATTTTTCCATTTGATTAAAGAAAAATGAATGTTGCATTCTTTTGGGTGTTCATTTAAAAAAAAAAGAAGAAAATATCTCTTCCCTTTCCCATAGTTAGAATTCATTGAAAGAAAAATATTTGCATTTCATTCTTTTTGCATTCTTTTGGATTCAATTCTTCATACGACTAGTTTCACCTTCGAACATCCTTCTGAGTAAAAATAAATATTAAATTCAACCCACATGATAATAAAATTAACTAGATATTTTTTTAGTACACCAACAATAGCTTAGGATTAGAGTCTTTGGACTAGGAAAACTGAGTAAATTAACCAAGACTACTAAACAAAATTGTAGAACACTAAAGAGGGATAAAACCAAAACATAGAATAGGCATAGTTGGGAACCCCCTCTAACATAGGGGCTAAAGAAGAGGTCACATGCAGAAGAGAAGCGAAGATTGGGCTGAAGATGAATCTCCCACTCCTTATCCCTGTAGCACATGTGGCTGACCTCAACATAGAAAAGGAATAAGAAGAGTGGGACAAGATTGTGAGAAAAAAAGGATATCATGAGAATAAATCCATCAAATGGTATCTGGCATGCGACACGATGCAGGAATTCAATGAAAATAACAAAGTGTTCAACATCAGGAGGTTAATGGACAACAACAAGGTACATGGAAACATCCTAGCAGTGGTCAGGAGCCTAGTGGACAAGGACAACAATAGTAAGAGTAGAAGAACCAATTTTTGTTGCAAAAAGGGTGTGAAAAGTTTTAGTTTATGGGTGATGATGAGCCCAATTATTTCCTATCCCAAAGGCTCATCATAGAAACATTTTTAAACCATAATACAACATAATACTTTTTTGGAGCATATTTAATAGTAAGTCATGAATATTTTTGCATGTTTCTTAGTAAATGTGTTTTGAGGTGGAATTTCATGTATATCATACGTTTTTATTCTAATATCTATGTTAAAATATGTGTGTAGTGCTAAGCACGCTGTACTCCATGAATACAAAGATCTTAAAGGTGCCAACATCCTAACAACAATGGAATTTGTTTCCCTCAAAGTGCTGCAATCCAAGAATCAAGGGACATTGTCCCCACGTACCTCTAGAGTGCTCTCTTTTCATAAATATCCACTCCTGACCAACAACACCTCTAAATGTAGATGGGATTGTCTTAGATCCCATATTTCCTCACTTTTTTCCTCATTCTAAGCAAAGCGGTTGAACACTCAAGACTATATATAGACCTCTAGCCTAGGAGAGAAGGAGTCATATTTTTAATAATATTGTATTGAGATTTTTCTCTGAAGACTTTTGTAGGAGACTTAGTGATCCAGGTGGATGTTGGTGGCCACCCACCTATTCCAAATTCCAACTGGCTCATCTTGACAATTTTTAGTTTAGCATGTTTATTTGTAATGGGGATATTTCTTTGTAATTTTGGGTTTTGCACTTACGGGGCTGTCTTGAATCCCTACACAAGATCCAGGTGGATATTGGTGGCCGCCCACCTATTCCAACTGGTTTATTTTGGAAATTTTCATGTCAATACATCTTTATGTACTTCCAAGGCCGTTTTGGAGCTCTAAACAGTGTTTTCTTGGCTTGCCACAGTCAAACTGTAGATGGAGTCAGAGCTTGGCAACATAATGTGTAGTTCTAGAACATACCTTTCCAACAGGCTATCAGGCTCCTAAAATGGAGATTGTATGAAAATGTTAAAACCTCGAGAAGTTAATGTACTAACTTACCCCAATGGGGCCCACATGAATTTTGATGGTTCATTTCTTAGGGTTAGGTTTTTAGATGTCTAGGGTTTTGGCATTCATGTGTATCATAAAAAGGCCTTCAGAGCCTCATTATAGTCATCTTCTTGTGAATGAGTGTAGTCATTACATCTCTTCTCATAGATAAATCTAGCACCATTCTACCGAGTCTTGCACTCTATATTTTTACAGTCTCTATACATTTGTTTCATTAATAGAACTCATGTATTTATGTATTTCTTTGTTTTTGGCAATTTTTATGTGTATTTCATTGTAATATCTCTTATTTCATTTCATTTTGAAAATAATACAGATCACTTAGAGGCTTTTTTCTCTTGATGTACTACTAATGTTAATGAAATAAAATATGGTCTTGTTTTCAACTTTTTTTAGTTTTTTCAAGGTTCCTTGTGCTTCTTGGGTAGGTCCCACTCAAAAGGGCTCAAGGGCCCTGCTGTAATTTATTTAGTTATTTTCATATTAAGACAATGATTAGTTAGAATTTAATTTATTTTCAATATTAATTTAGTTTTGTATGATTAATTCTTCTTTCTTTCAAGTTATCATTAACTGGTTAGTTACAAAAAATATCCTATAGAAGGATTCAACACCCTATTATAACACTCTCGAGTGTCTTTCCAAGGATAAGAAACTTAGATCTATTCCATTTTATTATAGTGTAGACTTTTTTATGATTCATAAGATTTACACTATCTTTCTAGGCGTCTTTTTTTCTTCATGTAGTAGTTTCCTGTAGAAATTGTACAATTCCTGTAGAAACCTCTTGTATGACTGTTTTATCTCTAGATTTTACTTTATCTTAATCTTTTTTTCATAAAAAAATCAACAAAGAAAAAGAATACATATGGATTGTTTTTTTTTTTTACAAGAACGGGTATGGATTTCTATTAGAGTTTGGCCAGAATGCCTTTCACCGATTACATTAGATCGGGCATAGCCCTTAAAATTTCTTCTACTAACTGATCATAGGCCTCAAAATTTGGGAATCCATAGATTTTACTCGAGACTAGAGAGTTTATCTCCGTTATTTTCCCTATCTTAAAAAGGCATACAAACTGGTTCAGTAAAATGCAGAAAAACATAGCAAAAATTATGGTATGGAGTCCCACTCCTCACTCCCTTTTGACAAGAGGAAGCCTGCGGGAAGTGGAACTGCCCTGTTGGCTTCCAAATCAGCCTCCTTATTATTTTCCCTCAAAACATGAAGAAAGGATGCGGTCCGGAGAGATTTCACCAGAATTCTGATTCTTGAAATCACTCTTGCCAATCTGATATTTGCTGGAAAGGAATCCTCCACTAAGACTTTGATAATGGACTGAGAGTCTCCAATGATACTGACATCTAAAATACCATTAACCTTTGCTTTCTTGAGACCTTGCAGAAGTGACAAGGCCTCAACTTGCATGCTAGTAGACTGCCCTAATCCCCAAGCGAACTTTGACACAATTATGCCCTCTTTATTTTTTATAATTCCTCCTGCCCCAGCCAATCCGGGGTTTCCTTTCGCTACCCCATCGAAAAATAAGGAGTATCTGGATTTCCTGAGGAGCAGATCAGAAAGGTCATTCTCCTTTCCTCTGAATTGCCACTCTTTTATATTCTTGTGCTTCCTTATGTCGCCAGAGAATTGAAGATTCAACGAGGCACCCCAATCTAAATCTTGCTGGCTTAGATTCAAGTCCGACAAATGTTCCCCCAGAATTTATTTCCATAGACTTTTTATTTTAATGATGATGAACTGCGAGTTTAAGCTTGCATCTCTGAAAACTGTTCTATTATGCTCAAGCCAAATTTGCTAGCAAACAAATTTTGGCAAGGAGATCCATGCAGCTTTAAAATTTTCATTCTTTGGGAGCGTTTCTGGATAGAGATTTCGCCAATTTGAAAACAGATCTATGATAGACATGGGTAAGATAAATTCGGTTTTCCAATAGCTTAGTAGGCCTTGCCAGATTTCTCTTGAAAATTTGCAGTCTAAAATGATGTGCAAGCAGAGATATTCCAGCAAACAATTTTACATTTACCTTTGTTTAAACAGCTGCCTATAGCTTCACTGTAGTCATCCAAGACCTCCTTAAATCTTAAAGAAGATCTAGCAGAGGCAGCCCCTAACAAGAGGGTATCATCCGCAAACAGAGTGTGATTTACATTTTTAACCCCTCTGGCTATATTGAGCCCCAAGATCTCTTGGTCGATCAATTTTTGATCAAGGTAGAAACTCAGGACAGAAACATGGAGGACGAAGAGAAGCGGAGAGAGGGGGCAACCCTGCCTAAGCCCTCTTGAAGCTTTAAAAAAGCCAGTTGCTCTCCCATTCACCAAGGGGGCGATCCAAGGATCGGCAATACAAGCACGGATCCAATTTAGAAAGCCCATTCCAAAGCCAATTTTTTTCAGAACTTCCCAAAGAAAGCTAAGTCTGACCCGATCAAAGGCATTTGCTAAAGCAAGTTTAATTACCATACCTTTCTCATTGCAAAGATGGATTGAGTGAATCGCCTCTTGTACGAGAATGAAATTGTCAGCAAGCTATCTCCCCTGAACAAATCCGCCTTGGTTCTCCAGGATGATGGCTGGGAGGATACCTTTCAGCCTGTTGGCAATTACCTTTGTGATTAATTTATATCCAATATTACAAAGAGACATGGGCCGGAACCGATTAAATTCTTTAGCACCCTTTTCCTTGGGAACAAGGGAGATAAAAGATGAGTTGGTGCTGCCCCCTATTTTCTGACAATTTTGGGATTTCAAAATCATTTTGTAGAGGTCTTTCTCCACAATCTGCCAGCAGGTTTGAAGGAATCTTGCAGTGAACCCATCTGGTCCTGAGGCTTTGTCTGGCTCCATGTCGGAGAGAGCCTCTTTTATTTCCTGTATAGAGATCTTCACTTCCAGCTGTTGATTCATTAAAGGAGAGATCCTAGGGGGAACTGGCTCCAAACATTTTGAGTTTGGGTCGGTCACACCCTCTTCTCTGTACAGGTTTTGAAAGTGGTTGAAAGATGCTCTCTTTATGCTCTCAAAGTCTTTGTGTGTCGAGTTACCATACTTGATTTCTGTAATAGAGTTGAAGCTCTTTCTAGCTTGAGCTTGTTTGTGGAAGAAGGCAGTATTTCTGTCTCCCGCTTTAATCCATAAACTCCTAGACTTTTGCCTCCAATGCTCTTCCTCCAAGAGGCAAGATTTATGGAAGCATTGCTGAAGCTTAGCTTCCTTATCCAATACTTGTTTAGTGATTTCAACGTCTTCGCTTTGGGCATGATGCTGGGCAAGAATGTCTTGGGCCTACCTTCTATCTTTTGAAGGGGAGGGAAGAGATTTGGCCCAAGATTTAAGAACAACTTTCAGTCTTCTAAGTTTTTCCTCCCAAATGAAGAAAGGTGAACCTTTCACTGGCGTTTTCCAACTGTCCAGAACCAGATTCAGAAAATCAGGTTCCTTCACCCAAAGAGGATTGAACCTGAAGGGAATGGGGCCAAGATCATTGTGGCCCAACATCTCAAGCATAATGGGCTTATGATCAGAAACACTGCAAGGGAGAATATGCAATCTAAATTCTAAGCCCAGCAAAAGGAAGGAACTTTGCACCAAACATCTGTCAAGTCTAGCAGCAATGTGACCAGGACCTATTCTTTTATTGGACCAGGTGTACTTACCATTTTCTGGGGGGATATCTAGCAGATCCCAGTCCTGCATGAGGTCTTCCACCCACTCTCTTGCAGGGTCTCTTATGATTGTGCCTCCTTGCTTTTCCTCCATGCGCAAGGTCAGATTTAGATCACCTGCAGCAATGATGTTTTCTAAGTTTTTTGACTCCGACAGATGCCTGATGGAGTCCCAACACTCCCTTTTCTCCCCTATATTTGTTGGGACATAGACATTGAAAATATTAAGTGCCTCCCTCGAGTCCAAAGGTTGGAGCTTCAAAAAAAGCCAATGGGTGTTGTGCAGCTCGGAGACCAACCTGAACTTGAGAGGATTCCAAAAAGAGCCCAGACCCCCAGAGGCTCCCCGTGCTGAAACTGCTTGACCGCTACTTCCTTTCCATAATTTTTTACTGATTTGGAGAAACTCATTGTCCTCCATTTTGGTCTCCTAAATTAGAAGAATGTATGAGGCTTCTCTTCTTAAAAGGCTTCTCATTGCTTCTTCTTTCACTTTGCTCCCCATTCCTCTGCAGTTCCAGGAGACAATCTTCATCATTTATTTTTATGATGAGGGGCTCCCTTGGAGCCTTGCACTTGATTTCTAGGCATCTTCGTATTTTTGTCAAGGAGTTTCTCCAGAGTGGGCTGACTACCCTGAAGCTTATTTTTATAAGTTTCTTGGTCTCTCTTTTTTCTAGCAGATTTGCGGCCCCTTGCAGATCTTCTGACTGATGTCTGCGTCTCTCCTATTTCTCCATCCTCCTCAGACTCCTCTGAGTCCTGCTCCTCCTCGGAGGCTTCCGGTTGCTTATCCTTATTTCTTGCTGTGTCACTTTCTTCAAGACTTGTTCCTGCTGAAGTCATTTTCTCTGAGGGTTTGTCCTGTCTAGGTTCTTCCCGAGGAGTCTCTTCTGAAGAGATTAAGAGCTCATACCTATTTCCTTGACTTTTTGGAGGAGGATCATTCTAGGTGGAGACAGGATGAGAGCCTTGAGCCCCAGTCTTCTTGTGAGTTGTCTTTGACCTCTTGACTTGGTTCCAACCATCTTCCTTTCCTTTCTCTGCTTCCCCTTTGTTCGGACACCCTCTTGCAAAATGGCCATAGACGTGACATTTGCGGCATTTGAAAGGGAGCTGCTCATAGTCCAACACTTGCACATGCGTCCAATTGCCAACCTTTATTTTGATGGCCTCCGAAAGTCCCACCTCTAAGTTCACCTCGACACAGATTTGGGCGCAATCATACTGATCGTTGTTGTTTTCTCTATCAATGAACTTTCCCAAGGCATCTCCAATGTGCTTGAGGAAATCCCAGTTCCAGCAGTGCACAGGAAGATTAGGGAGCTGAACCCAGACAGGAACTGTCGTTGGGACATCCACGGCCGGGTCGAAGTCAGGGGTCCATTTGTTGAGGTAGAGGCCCTGAGGTCCCATGAAATAGGGCCCATTCCTAAAGATCAAGTCTTTGTACTCCTTTGTGTTGAACTCGAACAGGAAGTAGCCTCTACCCAGAAAATATGAGGTGAATTTGTTCTTAATCAATGGAATCCAATTCTTAACGACCCAGTTTTCTGTCGATTTTGGCGAGGGCCAAAGGCCCGTGAAGTGACCCACCAAGGCCCAATCTGCCAGGGACAAGGCGACCTAGATTGGACCCTCAGGAGGGAGGTTTACCTCAGGAACATCGTCGAGATTTTTGACGAACTTAGTGGCTTCGGGTTTCTTCTTATTGGGTAACAAAGCTAGCAGGGAGGAGAAGGCAGCTTTAGCATCTAGGGGTGGAGCATGCGAGGGCCCAAGGGGCGAGTCTTGGGCCTCCATGGTAGCGTCGACCTTAAAAACTTATCCCTTCACTCTATCATAACTCGTCTTCTTGCTGAAGAATGATGCCCACAGAACCTGACATGATTTTCCCACTCACCCTTCAGAGGAGAACTTGGCCTCTCACAGCAAGCCCTTTGCCAGAGCTCAATGTTGCCACACACTGCAAAATGGAACGATTCCCTCTCCAACGATTTGCGGATCTAGACAGAGAAGGTAGTTCACTCCCTAAAGGAAAGAAGCCTGCGAAAATTTACTTCCGAGAACTCGCGTAAGGGTGAGTAATAGAGGTTCGCACCCTACCAGAGGAGAGGCCTGCGAACCTCTACAATTTTCGCACCTGCACTCTCAGCCTCTTCAAACCCTTGCCAGGCAGCACTAGGGTTTCTCTCCTGCGCGATTTTGAACTTTTTCCTGATTTTTTTTTTTTTGACTTTGTTCACCTTGTCAGTTCTCCTTTTGAATACATATGGATTGTTATTGATCAAAGGGTTAGGCATAAAATATCTTGTTTAGTTAAAGCATTAGTTTAATTTTCTTAATTACAGTTTTCTGTTATACACTAGAATGAATTCATATTCTGCTTTCAGTTTTCTCTTTATGGTTTAGTATGATTTTAGATTAAATTCCTTTTTCTACAAATCTAGATTACTTTCTCTTTAATTTGGTGTGCTTTTCAAAAATATTTTAAAGTCTTTTTATCATTTCAATTTCCTGCACCATTTCATGCATTCCAACTCTTGATCAGCCTTAGACCTATACTATTGTCAGTGCACACTACATATAATTTGCACATCACCTCTCAAGTTTGTACGAATCTTGGGTTGAAAAATTAAAGTAAGGAGCAAAGGGTACAATAGTATTATTGTTGCTATTATTAGGACCATCTGTGGGTATGTAAGTATAGAGACTTGAAAAAAAGGTAAATGGGATGGTCAGTCATCCCTCATATACATTTCAAGAAAAATTGTTATGTACGGGAAGGTAAAAAGGTGAGGTTGGAGGAACATGAAAGTAAGAGCTACATAATGTAAGCAACATGGTTGTGGGTCTATGGACCTAAATGCATGCAAGTCTAGAACTTGTTCTACTATTGCATTGCTACTATTGCATAACTCAAAAATGACTAAGTATGGGCGAATTTTGAAAGGAAAGAGAAAATACTAAGGAAGGAGATCCTAGAAGAAAAGAAAAGAAAGAAGGAAGAAGTTAAAGAGATATATGTGGACCCAATTATTGATCACAAATGTGGATCAACAATCCTTCAAGTCTAAATAAGGTTCTTTGAGTTGTTGGTCATGGATTTCGGCTTGAAAAATGTCTAACCACATTCATGTGGATGATGGATGATATGTTTTGGCCATGAAAAAACTCTTTTGTGGTCATATATATAGATGACATCCTGATCTTCAAAAAAAAATGGGAGGAACATTTGAAGCACACCTAGTAGGTATTGGGCACCCTACAACAACACAATTTATATTCCAATTTGGATAAGTGTTTGCTTCACATGCATGTTATATAGTTATTTTCCACTTGACCACTTGATGGGCATCGTCTAGGGGTCAGCAGTCTTGATGGGTAACTCTTGTAGGGTGAAAATATCCTACAATATATTGGAGACTCCACTGGGGATGCCACTACTGTTCAATTAGTTTTTTCTTCCTCGGTTTCTTTGATTTGTATTTCCAATACCCTTGCTTGTTGTAAGCCCCAATTTTTGGTTTTGATCTATTAGTAAGCCTTCTCCGAGGTTGTTTCCAAATTCTCAGTCTTATATCTGATAAAACTACTCCAGATCTATTGCTTTTTGGAATCCTACGGTCATGGTCATGATTTGTCTGTGTGCACAGAGTGACCTTACCCTTGTTGGTCGCTTGCTGCTCCATCACTGGGCGTGACCACCCTCACAACTACACTACTTGGTGCAACTAATTATTTTGGTTTCCTTCTGCACCTCTGCAAGGTGTGACTGATCGCTCTGTCGAATTAATAGGGTGCGACCAGGATTTCAAAAGGCCATTTTTTGAAGGGAGATCCTTCAAAACACAACCCATATCTATTTGTATTTTTCTTCCATCCCTTCAGATCTCTTTTGGATTTGTTCAAGAATTCATTGCTGTAATATCTTTCAAAATCACTTTGAAATCTTTTCCTTTGTGTGTGATTTCATTTTTTATTAAAAGAACTTTTTTTTTTTTTTTGGTACGGTTTGATCAATTAATATCACCCCCCCAGACTTTTAAAGTGTTAATGACACTTTTTTGAAGAATGTCCATTTGTTTTTTGAAATATTTGTTTGCTCCTTTATATTTTCTTCCATTGTTTAGAGAAATCCAACTCTCTTGACTTTCATTTCATCCTAGAGTGTGCTTCTTTTTTCAAGTTATTTGAAAGATTTTTCTACCGTTGGAAGCTTGAATTTTGCATTTACGAAATTCTTATGCTTGGATATTCTAGTTCTTTGGTGCCTTTTTTTTGTTTGTCTTCCTTATCTTTTGAATTCTTTGCGAGTATCATTGCATACTTTCATTTTTTGGAAAACAAGAGCAAAAGAAGAGTTGTTTTTAGTTTTCATCCAATTTGAAAAGAAAAACAAAAAGAAGTGTTTTGGTACGTAGTTGAAAAGGATTGTTTTTCTTTGGGATTTTGGAAAAAATAATTCCGTAGTTTTTCATTTCAAAATTTTTCCATTTGATTAAAGAAAAATGAATGTTGCATGCTTTTGGGTGTTCATTTAAAAAAAATAAAAATAAAATATCTCTTCCCTTTCCCGTAGTTAGAATTCATTGAAAGAAAAATATTTGCATTTCATTCTTTTTGCATTCTTTTGGATTCAATTCTTCACATGACTAGTTTCACCTTCGAACATCCTTCTAAGTAAAAATAAATATTAAATTCAACCAACATAATGACACAATTAAAAAGACATGTTTTTAGTACACCAACAATAACTTAGGATTAGAGTCTTTGGACTAGGAAAACTGAGTAAATTAACCAAGACTACTAAACAAAATTGTAGAACACTAAAGAGGGATAAAACCCAAACATAGAATAGGCATAGTTGGGAACCCCCTCTAACATAGGGGCTAAAGAAGAGGTCACATGCAGAAGAGAAGCAAAGATTGGGCTGAAGATGAATCTCCCACTCCTTATCCCTGTAGCACCTGTGGCTGACGTCAACATAGAAAAGGAATAAGAAGAGTGGGAAAATATTGTGAGAAAGAAAGGATATCATGAGAATAAATCCATCAAATGGTATCTGGCATGGGACACGACGCAGGAATTCAATGAAAAAAACAAAGTGTTCAACATCAGGAGGTTAATGGACAACAACAAGGTACATGGAAACATCCTAGTAGTGGTCAGGAGCCTAGTGGAAAATGACAACAATAGTAAGAGTAGAAGAACCAATTTTTGTTGCAAAAAGGGTGTGAAAAGTTTTAGTTTATGGGTGATGATGAGCCCAATTATTTCCTACCCCAAAGGCTCATCATAGAAACATTTTTAAACCATAATACAACATAATACTTTTTTGGACCATATTTAATAGTAAGTCATGCATATTTTTGCATGTTCTTAGTAAATGTGTTTTGAGGTGGAATTTCATGTATATCATACATTTTTATTCTAATATCTATGCTAAAATATGTGTATAGTGCTAAGCACATCGAACTCCATGAATACAAAGAGCTTAAGGGTGCCAACATCCTAACAACAATGGAATTTGTTTCCCTCAAAGTGCTGCCATCTGAGGATCAAGGGACATTGTCCCCAGGTACCTCTAGAGTGATTTCTTTTCATAAATATCCACTCCTGACCAACAACACTTTTAAATGTAGATGGGATTGTCTTAGATCCCATATTTCCTCACTTTTGTCCTCAATCTAAGCAAAGAGGTTGAACACTCAAGACTATATATAGACCTCTAGCCTAGGAGAGAAGGAGACATATTTTTAATAATATTGTATTGAGATTTTTCTCTGAAGACTTTTGTTGGAGACTTAGTGATCCAGGTGGATATTGGTGGCCACCCACTTGTTCCAAATTCCAATTGGCTCATCTTGGCAATTTTCAGTTTAGCATGTTTATTTGTAATGGGGACATTTCTTTGTAATTGTGGGTTCTGCACTTACGGGGCTGTCCTGAATCCCTACACAAGATCCAGGTAGATATTGGTGGCCACCCACCTACTCCAACTGGTTTATTTTGGAATTTTTCATGTGAGTACATCTTTTTGTACTTCCAAGACCATTTTGGAGCTCTAAACAATGTTTTCTTGGCTTGCCACAGTCAAACTGTAGATGGAGTCAGAGCTTGGTAGCATAATGTGTAGTTCTAGAAAATACCTTTCCAACAGGCTATCATGCTCCTAAAATGGAGATCGTATGAAAAAGTTACAACCCCGGGAAGTTAATGTACTAACTTACCCCAATGGGGCCCACATGAATTTTGATGGTTCATTTCCTACGGTTAGGTTTTTGGATGTCTAGGGTTTTGGAATTCATGTGTATCATAAAAAGGCCTTCAGAGCCTCATTGTAATCATCTTCTTGCAAATGAGCATAGTCGTTACATCTCTTCTTAGAGATAAAGTTGGCACCACTCTAGCGAGTCTTGCACTCTATACTTTTACAGTGTGTGTACATTTCTTTCATTAATAGAAATAACGTATTTATGTATTTCTTTGTTTCTGGAAATTTTTATGTGTATTTCATTGTAATATCTCTGGTTTCATTTCATTTCAAAAATAATCTGGATCACTTAGAGGATTTTTTCTCTTGATGTACTACTAATGTTAATGGAATAAAATATGGTCTTGTTCTCAACTTTTTATAGTTTTTTCAAGGTTCCTTTTGCTTCTTGGGTAGGTCCCACTCAAAAGGTCTTAAGGGCCCTGTTGTTATTTATTTTGTTATTTTCATATTAAGACAATGATTAGTTAAAATTTAATTTATTTTCAATATTAATGTAGTTTTATATGATTATTCTTCTTTCTTTCAAGTTATCATTAACTAGTTAGTTACAACAAACATCCTATAGAAGGATTCAACACCCTATTAGAACACTCTCGAGTGTCTTTCCAAGGATAATAAACTTAGATCTATTCCATTTTATTATAGTCTAGATTTTTTTATGATTCATAAGATTTACACTATCTTTCTAGGCCTCTTTTTTTCTTCATGTAGTAGTTTCCTGTAGAAATTGTACAATTCCTATAGAAACCTCCTGTATGACTGTTTTAGCTCTAGATTTTTCTTTATCTTAATCTTTTTTTCATAAAAAAATCAATAAACAATAAGAATACATATGGATTTTTATTGATCAAAGGGTTAGGCATAAAATATCTTGTTTAGTTAAAGCATTAGTTTAATTTTCTTAATGATAGTTTTATGTTATACACTAGAATGAATTCATCTTCTACTTTCAATTTGCTCTTTATGGTTTTGTATGCTTTTAGATTAAAATCCTTTTTCTACAAATCTAGATTACTCAATTTTTAATTTGGTGTGCTTTTCAAAAGTAGTTTAAAGTTTCTTTTTATCATTTCAATTTCCTGCACCATTTCATGCATTCCAACCCTTGATCATCCTTAGACCTATACTATTGTCAGTGCAAACTACATATAATTTGCACATCACCTCTCAAGTTTGTACGAATATTGGGTTGAAAAAGTAAAGCAAGGAGCCAAGTGTACAATAGTATTATTATTGTTATTATTAGGACCATCAATGGGTATGAAAGTATAGAGACTTAAGAAAAAGGTAAATGGGATGGTCAGTCATCCCTCATATACATTTCAAGAAAAAATGTTATGTACGGGAAGGTAAAAAGGTACGGTTGGGGGAACATGAAAGTAAAAGGTGCATAATGTAAGAAACATGGTTGCGGGTCTATGGACCTAAATGCATGCAATTCTGGAACTTGTTCTACTCTTTTATTGCTACTATTGCATAACTCAAAAATGACTAAGTATGGGTGAATTTTGAAAGGAAAGAGAAAATACTAAGTAAGGAGATCCTACAAGAAAAGAAAAGAAAGAAGGAAGAAGTTAAAGACATATATGTGGACCCAATTATTGATCACGAATGTGGATCAACCATCCTTCAAGTCTAAAGAAGGTTCTTTGAGTTGTTGGTCATGCATTTCGGCTTGAAAAATGTCTGACCACATTCATGTGGATGATGGATGATATATTGTGGCCATGCAAAAACTCCTTTATGGTCATATATATACATGACATCCCGATCTTTAGAAAAAAATGAGAGGAACGTTTGAAGCACACCTAGTAGGTATTGGGCACCCTACAACAACACAAGTTATATTCCAATTTGGATAAGTGTTAGGTTAACATGCATGTTATATAGTTATTTTCCACTTGATCACTTGATGTGCATCATCTAGGGGTCAACAGTCTTGATGGGTAACTCTTGTAGGGTGAAAATATCCTACAACAGATTGGAGACTCCACTGGGGATGCCACTATTGTTCAATTAGTTTTTTCTTCCTCGGTTTCTTTGATTTGTATTCCAATTCCCTTGCTTGTTGTAAGCCCCAATTTTTGGTCTTGATATGTTAGTAAGCCTTCTCCAAGGTTGTTTGCAAATTATCAGTGTTATATCTGATAGAACTACTCCATATCCATTTCTTTTTGGAATCCTACGATCATGGTCACGATTTGTTTATGTGCACAGAGTGACCTTACCCTTGTTGGTCTCTTGCTGTTCCATCCTTGGGCGCGACCACCCTCACAACTACACTACCTGGTGCAACTAATTATTTTTGTTTCCTTCTGCACCTCTGCAAGGTGTGACCGATCGCTCTGTGGAATTAATAGGGTGCAACCAGGATTTCAAAAGGCAATTTTTTGAAGGGAGATCCTTTAAAACAAAACCCATATCGATTTGTATTTTTCTTCTAGCCCTTCAGATCTCTTTTGGATTTTTTCAAGAAGTCATTGCTGTAATATCTTTCAAAATCACTTTGAAATCTTTTCCTTTGTGTGTTATTTCATTTTTTATTAAAATAATTTTTTTGTTTTTGTGGGTACAGTTTAGATCAATTAATCTCATCCCCCGGGACTTTTAAAGTGTTAATGACACTTTTCTGAAGAATACCCATCTGCTTTTTGAAATATTTGTGGGTTCCTTTATATTTTCTTCCATTGTTTAGACAAATCCAACTCTCTTGACTTGCATTTCATCCTACAGTGCGCTTCTTTTTTCAAGTTATTTGAAATATTTTTCTACCGTTGGAAGCTTGAATTTTGCATTGACGAAATTCTTATGCTTGGATATTCTAGTCCTTGGGTGCTTTTTTTTGTTTGTATTCCTTAGCTTTTGAATTCTTTGCGAGTATCATTTCATACTTTCATTTTTTGGAAAACAAGAGCAAAAGAAGAGTTGTTTTTAGTTTTCATCCAATTTGAAAAGAAAAACAAAAAGAAGTGTTTTGATACATAGCTGAAAAGGATTGTTTTTCTTTGGGATTTTGGAAAAAATAATTCAGTAGTTTTTCATTTCAAAATTTTTCCATTTGATTAAAGAAAAATGAATGTTTCATGCTTTTGGGTGTTCATTTAAAAAAAAAAACAAGAAAATATCTCTTCCCTTTCTCGTAGTTAGAATTCATTGAAAGAAAAATATTTGCATTTCATTCTTTTGGATTCAATTCTTCACACGACTAGTTTCAACTTTGAACATCCTTACGAGTAAAAAAAATATTAAAAACAACCATCATGATAATAAAATTAACTAGACATTGTTTTTAGTACACCACCAATAACTTAGGATTAGAGTCTTTGGACTAGGAAAACTGAGTAAATTATCCAAGACTACTAAACAAAATTGTAGAACACTAAAAAGGGGTAAAAACCAAACATAGTATAGGCATAGTTGGGAACCCCCTCTAACATAGGGGCTAAACAAGAGGTCACATGCATAAGAGAAGTGAAGATTACCCTTCCAAATCTTGACCAATCAGAGTGGAAAGAGCATGTATTGGGGGTTTTTCTTGAGTGTTATTGGTTCATTTGGTCTCTTTACTTGATGAATATATAATCCATTCAAGGTCCTCAAGATTATTACCAATCCACTTGTCTTCAGTCCTGTAGAAGAGATTCAGACTTTGTTATCCTACCCATATGTTTGGTCTCGAATGTTGACTATACCCCATCGGAGGCCAACTGCGAGTTGGTAACCTTAGTGACCTTTACTAGATAGATACATAAGTGATTGTGGGGGGTTTCCCATGGTACCTGAGGTTTACGTCTTATCACACTTTTAATACCCTTGGAGGGTGATCTCGTGAAAGTGAGGGTTTCCTACACCAAGAAGGGTTTTTACATGGAGTTCGAGGTAGCTGCTTGCCATATCTTCACTAGTGGCTTGGCATCCTATCTTTAGAATATCCTTTTATCTCTTGTTTCTTGGTTGATTACCTATATTTGTTTTTAGTAGTTCTTTTAAAGTTTGTAGTTGGCCTAAAAAATCATTATATTTTCACCGTGGTCGATAACAGGTTTCATATATCTCGAAGAATGCAAGGGTTATATCCTGAACATCGCGGTCATCCAAACAAACCTTCTATTGAAGGATTATTTAAAGAAGAACATGTCTCTAAAATAGGGTGTGTAGGTCCCTCAGGTGACCCAATTGAAGGGGCAGTTGAAACCGTCAAAGAAGGTAACTTCCTCCCTCCCACCAATCCCCCTCCCTCACCCGTCACTCTAGTACCTACCTATTTTAATCTTGAAAACTATCTCATACCACTCAAAATGTACAAAAAATGATATTATGACATGCACGCATCAACATCCACCTCTCAATATGGAATAATAATACCCCCAATGGACCCTGAAATTATTTCCCTGGCACACATTACCACTTATGGAATGTTTCATTGGTGGCCAACATCGTTGACCCCAATAACTCCACCAAAACTATGTGTGGGGACAAATCTTGTTCCCACCACTAGAAATGAACCTATATTGACACCAAGAACAATACTTGGTCATCCTCTACAAATTCACTCTAGTCAGGTAGCTAGTACTTCCACTACCATGAGCCCTGCAACAAGTACATTGTATTTTCACCCCTCCAGTATAGTAGGTAACTTAATATTTGAGAAGATATGTGGCTACTACATGCATTCGTCTGAGTAGAATGATTACAATGAGGCTCCAATTTCGTTTTAACATTACTCATGAATGCCAAAACCCTAGATATGCAAAAACTTAACCCTAGGATATGAAACACCAAAAGTTATGTGGGCCCCGAGGGGTAATTTGGTACCTCAACTTCCCGGGGTCGTAAATTTTGCATACGACCTCCATTTTAGGTGCGTGATAGCCCATTGGAAAGGAATTTTTGAGAAATACACATTATGCTATCAAAATTTGACTATGTCTACAATTTGACCGTGACAAGCCAAAAAAACATTGTTTAGAGCCCTAAAACGACCCTGGAAGTACAAAAAGATGTATTGACATGAAAAATTCCAAAATAATATAGTTGGATTAGGTGGGAGACCACCAATATACACCTGGAATTTGTGTAGGGATTCATACAAACCCAAAAGTGTAGAACCCACAATTACAAAGAGTTATAGAAGAATGTGTTGAATTAAAATTGTCAAAAGGAGACAGTTAGAATAGGTGGGTGGCCACCAATATCCACATGGATCAATCCTCCCCCCTTAGGAAGAAATGGTCTCAATTGCATTGAGTGCCCCCATCAAGTGAGGAAATTTCTACTGAATTTTTCCTTCAGTGATCCATTTTCCTTGGTGCAGGAGCTACCTTGCCTTGAAAACCCGATAAAGTTGGATCCTCTGCTGGCGACTACCCTCAACCTGTGTGTCCACTATCTGATCAGTGGATGTTTGTTCCATGTAGTCAGGGTTGAGCTTTGTTGGTGTCAACTATTCTGCGATCTCTGAGGTGTCCAATAATGGTGGAAAATATGGTCGGAGGAGGTCCACATTGAACACTGGGTGCAAACCAAGAAAGGGGGCAGTGTTAATCTCAAAATAATTATCTCCCACAACCTTTTTGATTGTGTAAGGACCATAGAAAAGTGGACGAAGCTTTCAATGTGGACCTGTAAGGTGGTCTTTCTGCAAATGTGACTAGACCTTGTCTCCCACCTAAAATTTGTGTGATACTGGGTGTTGATCATGGTGCTTCTTGTACTTAGCATTGGCTTTCTGCAAAATCTCATGGACCTATTGGCGAGTGTTGAATCCACTGAATGAATCTAGTGGCTTTGTCAACCTTAGACTGAACATGGGAAGATTTTCTCTATGTGGTTGCAAGAGGTAGTGCAACATCAATGGGACCCAAGGGTTGGAATCCCAGCCCCACCTGAAATGGGCTATGGTCAGTGGAGATATGGAGAGCCCTGTTGTAGTTGTGCTAAACATAGGGAAGAATCTCATCCCATGTATGAATATGCTTAGAGTTATACATGCGCAGAATGCGTACAGTTATCTGATTGACGACCTTTTTCTGGCCATCGGTTTGAGAGTGGAAGACAGTGGATTTAATGAGCTTGGTGTCCAAAAGTGATAAAACACTCGACCAAAATGTGATGAGGAACCTCCTATCCCAATCAGAGATGATGGTCTGTGGTATCCAAAAATAAACCCACACTCATTCGAAGAAGAGATAGGCATTATCTGCCACTATGATGCTCTTCTTGCAGGCTGTGAGAATGGACATCTTTGAAAATCAATCAACTACCACAAATACGAAATCATCGCCTTGCTTGGTGGACAAAAGGACAAACATGTAATACATCTAGATGGATTCCCAAGGCCTCTCAGGGGTAAGAAGAGGGGTGTATAAGCCTTGTTTCTTGATGGATGGCTTGGAAATGGCATAGACAATGCAATATCTGATATACTTGTTGACATCCTGTCAAAGTTTTGGCCAATAAATTTTTTTTTGTAGAAAGGGAATAATGTTATCCATGCCAAAATGTCCTCCCATCCAACTGTAGTGATCCTCCCAAATCTTCTTTGCATGATCACTTGCAGGAAAATAGAGGTGTCTCAGATGGAATAACAGTCTGTCCTGAATGTGAAAATTGGTGACATTCGCACATGTACCCAAGAGTTGATAGGTGGTGGGGAAGTTATGATCTTGCTGATAAAGTTGGGGCCACTCAGATGCATCATTCCCACAGGAATTGAGCACGATGGTGAGTATAGCCATGGGAGGTCGACTAAGGAAGTCAACGACATGATTTGTGCTCCTTTTCTTATACTTGATCTTGATATGAAACTGTTGCAAGTATGTGGACCTCTTCTTTTGGAATTCATTCTGCAACTTCCCATGTGTCTGTATGAACTGTAGAGGCACGTGATCAGTGAGGATGATTTTCTCCTTTTCCAGAATGTAATGTTTCGATTGATGAAAAGCTTGTACAAATTGACGACAAGCTTGTATATTGGAATACATTTTCTTGTCATAGGTGAGGTACTTACGGAAAATAACTTAGAGTGTCTCACTATGGTATTTTATCAGATGATCGTGTTGAGTGAGAACTGCACCTACATCATAGTTAGATGCACCGGTCTCAATCTCAAATAGTTGTTGCAGATTGGGTAAGGAGAGTACTGGAACTGAGCACAAGCGATGCTTTAGATCATCAAATTCTCATTATTGCGCATTCCCCCATGTTAAATTTTCCTTGCCACCACCATTGGTCACTTGGAAGAGGGCCCATGCAATATGGAAGAATCCCAACACAAACTGTTGGTAGAAGTTGGAAATTCCCAAGAAGCTCGGAAGCTCGGTTAGTGTGGTCGAGGCTAGCCAGTCTCGGATGACTTGGATCTTAGATGGATCCACAGTCACCCCATGTTCATCAACAATGTCTCCCAAGTATTGGACCTTGTCCATGCCAAAGGATCATTTTTCCAAGTTGGAATATAGCTTGTGTTACCACAGAGTGCTCAAAACTTGCTAAACATGCTGTATGTGCTCTTCTCAAGTTTTGCTGAAGATGAGGATGTCATACAGATATACCACCACAAAAAGAGTTCGTGAAGGGTCTCAATACATCATCTATCAACCTCATGAAATTTGTTTGTGTGTTTTTTAGGCCAAAGGGCTTGACCAGCCATTAGAAGATACATTCTTTAGATTTGAAAGTTGTCTTCCATACATCAGTCAGTTCAATGGGAACCTGGTGGTAGCCAGACTTTAGGTCAATCTTGTTGAAGAAATTGGCCTCCTTGAGTTGGTCAATAAGTTCATCAATTTGGGGAATCAGGTACCGGTTCCTGACTCTGATTTTGTTTAATTCTATATAATCAATGTAGATTCAGCAGGTCCCATATTTCCTCTGTATCAGTACAATTGTGCTTACACAAGGGGAGGAATTGGGTCTGATGTGCCCCTTTTGAAAAATCTCTTGAATATGACACTGGATTTTGCCATTTTCCATCTTTGAGTGATTATAAACTGGTCTATTAGGTAGAGTTTCACTGAGGTTTATATCAATTATATTCTTGAGTTGGAAGTGGATCAATTCCCCAGTGGGTGAGGAGAAGATGTCTCTGTACTCTTCCATGATTCCGTCCACTTTCTTCTGCTACAAAGAGAGGCTCTATGTAGAGGTCATGGATGTGGAAGAGACCTTCAGGTTACTGTAAGCATGGATCACAAAGAAGACAAACTTTATGGTATATGAAATGACCTTATGATATCCCATTGGAAAGGTATTTTCGAGAAATACACATTGTGCTGTCAAAATTTGACTATGTCTACAATTTGACTATGACAAGCCAAAAAACCATTGTTTAGAGCTGTAAAACGACCCTGGAAGTACAAAAACATGTATTTACATGAAAAATTCCAAAATAATCTAGTTGGATTAGGTGGGAAACCACCAATATACACCTGGAATTTGTGTAGATATCCATATAGACCCAGAAGTGTAGAACTCACAATCACAAAGAGTTATAGAAGAATGTGCTGAACTAAAATTGTCGAAAGGAGACAATTGGAATAGGTGGGTGGCCACCAATATCCACATGGACCAGTCCTCCCCCCTTAGGAAGCAATGGTCTCAATTGCATTGAGTGCCCCCATCAGGTGAGGAAATTTCTACTGAACTTTTCCTTCGGTGATCCATTTTCCTTTGTGTAAGAGCTGCCCTGCCTTGAAAATCCGATAAAGTTGGATCCTTTGTTGGCGATTGCCCTCAACCTGTGTGTCCACTGTCTGATCAGTGGATGCTTGTTCCATGTAGTCAGGGTTGAGCTCTATTGGTGTCAACTATTCTACGATCTATGAGGTGTCCAATAATGGTGGAAAATATGGTTGGAGGAGGTTCACATTGAACACTGGGTGCAAGCCAAGGAAGGGGGGAGTGTTAAGCTCAAAATAATTATCTCCCACAACTTTTTTGATAGTGTAAGGACCATAGAAAAGTGGATGAAACTTCCGATGTGGACCTGTAAGGTGTTCTTTCTACAAATGTGACCAGACCTTGTCTCCCACCTAAAACTTGTGCGATACTTGGTGTTGATTATGGTGTTGCTTGTACTTAGCATTGGCTTTTTGCAAAATCTCAAGGACCTATTGGTGGGTGTTGAATCCACTCAATGAATCTAGTGTCTTTGTCAACCTTAGATTGAACCTGGGAAGATTTTCTCTATGTGGTTGCAAGAGGTAGTGCAACATCAATGGGACCCAAGGGTTGGAATCCCAGCCCCACCTGAAATGGGCTATGGTCAGTGGAGCTATGGAGAGCCCTGTTGTAGTTGTGTTGAACATAGGGAAGAATCTCATCCCATGTATGAATATTCTTAGAGTTATACATGCGCAGGATGAGTACAATTATCTGATTGACGACCTTTTTCTGGCCATCGATTTGAGTGTGGAAGGCAGTGGATTTAATGAGCTTGGTGTCCAAAAGTGACTAGAGACTCGACCAAAATGTGATGAGGAACCTCCTATCCCAATCAAAGATGATGGTCTGTGGTATCCAAAATTGAACCCACACTCATTCGAAGAAGAGCTTGGCATTATCTGCCACTGTGATGCTCTTCTTACAGGCTGTGAGAATGCACATATTTGAAAACCGATCAACCACCACAAATACGAAATCATTGCCTTGCTTGGTGGATGGAAGGACAGACATGTAATCCATCGAGATGGATTCCCAAGGCCTTTCAGCAGTAAGAAGAGGGGTGTATAAGCCTTTCTTCTTGATGGATGACTTGTAAATGGCATAGACAATGCAATATCTGATATAATTGCTAACATCCTGTCGAAGTTTTGGCCAATAAAAATGTTTTTGTAGAAAGGGAATAATTTTATCCATGCCAAAACGTCCTCCCATCCAACTGTAGTGATCCTCCCAAATCCGCTTTGCATGATCACTTACAGGAAAATAGAGGTGGCTCAGATGGAATAACAGTCTGTCCTGAATGTGAAAAATGGTGACATTCATGCATGTACCCAAGAGTTGATAGGTGGTGGCGAAGTTATGATCTTGCTCATAAAGTTGGGGCCACTCAGATGCATCATTCCCACAGGAATGGAGCATGATGGTGAGTATAGCCATGGGAAATTGACTAAGGAAGTCAACGACATGATTTGTGCTCCTTTTCTTATACTTGATGTTGATATGAAACTGTTGCAAGTATGTGGACCTCTTCTTATGGAATTCGTTCTACAACTTCCCATGTGTCTCTATGAACTGCAGAAGCTTGTGATCAGTGTGGATGATTTTCTCCTTTTCTAGAATGTAATGTTTCCATTGATGAAAAGCTTGTACAAATTGACGATAAGCTTATACAATGGAATACATTTCCTTGTCATAGGTGAGGTACTTCCAGAAAATAACTTAGAGTGTCTCACTATGGTATTTTATCATATGACCATGTTGAGTGAGAAATGCACCTACATCATAGTTAGATGCATTGGTCTCAATCTCAAACAGTTGTTGTATATCGGGTAAGCAGAGTACTAGAACTGAGCACAAGCGATGCTTCAGATCATCAAATTCTTATTGTTGTGCATTCCCCCATGTTAAATTTTCCTTGCCACCACCATCGGTCACTTGGAAGAGGGCCCATGCAATATGGAAGAATCCCAACAGAAACCATTGGTAGAAGTTGGAAATTCCCAAGAAGCTCAGAAGCTTGGTTAGTGTGGTCGAGGCTGGCTAGTCTCAGATGACTTGGATCTTAGATGGATCCACATGTACCCCATGTTCGTCAACAATGTACCCCAAGTATTGGACCTTGTCCATGCCAAAGGATCATTTTTCCAAGCTGGAATATAGCTTGTATTGCTGCAGAGTGCTCAAAACTTGTTGAACATGTTGTATGTTCTCTTCTTAAGTTTCGCTGAAGATGAGGATGTCATCTAGATATACCACCACAAAAAAAGATCGTGAAGGGTCTCAATACATCATCTATCAACCTCATGAAATTTTTTTGTGCATTTTTTAGGCCAAAGGGCTTGACCAACCATTAGAAGAGACATTCTTTAGATTTGAAAGTTGTCTTCCATACATCAGTCGGTTCGATGGGAACCTAGTGGTAGCCAGACTTTAGGTCAATCTTGTTGAAGAAATTGGCCTCCTTGAGTTGGTCAAGAAGTTCATCAGTTTATGGAATTAGGTACCGGTTCCTGACTCTGATTTTGTTTAATTTTCTATAATCAATGTAGAGTCTCCAAGTCCCATCTTTCTTCTGCATCAGTACAATTGAGCTTATGCAAGGGAAGCACTTGGGTATGATGTGCCCCTTTTGAAGAAGCTCTTGGATATGACGCTGGATTTTTTCATTTTCCATCATCGAGCGATGGTAAAATGGTCTATTAGGTAGATTTTCATCGAGGTTTATATCAATTAAATGCTTGACTTGGAAGTGGATCGGTTCCTCGGTGGGTGAGGAGAAGATGTCTTTGTACTCTTCCATGATTCTGTCCACTTGCTTTTTCTACAAAGAGAGGCTCTATGTAGAGGTCATGGATGTGGAGGAGACCTTCAGATTACTGTGAGCATGGATCACAAAGAAGACAAACTTTATGGTCTGTGAAATGACCTTATTTCATTTCTTAGTAGAGATTAAAGAAATAGCAGTAGGAGGCACTACCTAAGTATTTGGTAGAAATGTCTACCCAAAGTAATAATAACACTGTGGGGTCTATACTCATATACAACATGTTTCTTCCACAAATATGGTTTTCCTAAAATAACATCACAAACTTCAAGGGGATAAATATTACATAATACCTCATCTTTGAAGGGCTTGATTTCATAAGGAAGATGACACTATTGGCTGACGTTGAGATATCTTCCTTGAAGAAGCCAACCGATGGTGTAGGGTTGTGGGTGCAGTGTCATCATCATGTCCAGTTGCTTGAAGACCTTTGCTGAGATCAGGTTCTTCTGACTACTGCTATCGACAATGAAATTAATAGGAGCCCCCTTTACCCACATATGTAAGTGAAAGAGGCGTTCCCCTTCCTCTGGTTCTTCTGGTTCACTTGGTTGGACTTTGGTGGTAGTGACAATGGAACTAGGTTCAACATTGATAATCTTCTTCCCTCCTTCTGGATTTGATTGAGAGTTAGAATCTACCTTTGACTCGAAATATTTCAACTTCTCCACGAGTGACTTCTTGGAGCGACATTCTTCAAAGTTGTGCCAAGGGATTTTATGGTATTCACACCACTTTCCTGTGTCCTTCTTCGACTTCTCATTACCCTTCTTGTGTTGTGGCTTGGATTGGTTTTCCTGAGAGTGGCCATATTTCCTCTGTCCCTTGTTTTGTGGGTTGGGGTTGACTTTACCCTAGTTCGGATGTGCAGAGTTTGCAGATCCAAACTCTCTCCTCTTCTACTTAAATTTATGCTCGATCTTGACAACATATCTATAAGTTGTACCTAATGATGTGATGTCTAGAAAATCCATTTTTGTTTGAATGTATCTATTTAGACAACTGTGGTATTTGAGCACCAAATATCGTTCAAATTCTTTGATACCCAATTTGGTGCACAGGGTATGGAAAATATTGGTAAAATCTGGTACTATCTGGTCCCTTTCGTGACGTAGGGTGGTCCATCTTGTGTACTGGTCCTTGTAGCTTCCAATAGGGTAGTATTGTTCTTTAATGGCATCCCTAAAGGAATCCCATGTGGGGGAGACCACAAATATTTCATATTCCTCTATGTCCCTTTTCTCAGAGTAAGTATCCCACCAGTCCTTAACATGGGGGATGGCCTTGAGGAGTGTAAAAGTAATATTTTCCCTATAGAAAAATTATTGGACCAAAAATACCCTTCAAGCATATTCAACCATTTATCTAAAACATTTGCATCTATCAGTGCTTAAAATAATGGATTATCAAAATTTACTTGTACCTTAAAGGGGGTTGCATGGCTTCTTGATGAGGATGTGTCTCCTGTTTGAATCCGTCGAAGGATTTGTTCAAAGTTGTCCATCATTTCGTTCCTTTTTCACGCAAGATATTCCTTGAGAAACAATTTAAAAGGATGTATTGCTCCATCATATTTCTTCTCACCCCCCATGAGTTGTTTTCGGTCTTGGCACGACCGATATTGCAAAGGCTTGACTGGTTCAAGTCCCAAATTATTATACCCAGATCTTGTCAGGGACATGCACGAAGAAAAATAAATGAAGAGTAGATCGCTTTGATACAATTGATCCAGATTTATGAGCGGAAAGAAATAAAATAACAGATTGACTACAATAACACAAAGATATGGAGAACAACAACATATATCTAGTGAACAATAACTTCTATTGAATAAATAAAATAGGTTGAAACTATAAAACTATAAAACTAAATAACAACTTACTCGAATGGTGGTAGCTATATTTGAGAAGAGATGTGGCTGTTATGTGCATCCGTATGAGAAGAATGATTACAATGAGGCTCCACAGGCCTTTTAATATTAATCATGAATGAAAAAACCCTAGACATCCAAAAACCTAACTCTAGGAGATGAAACACCAAAAGTTATGTGGGCTCTGATGGGTAAGTTGGTATCTCAACTTCCCAGGGTCGTAAATTTTGCATACGACCTCTGTTTTAGGTGCATGATAGCTCGTTGGAAATTGATTTTAGAGAAATACACATTATGACATCAAACTTTGAATCTATCTATAGTTTGACCGTGGTAAGCCAAAAGAACACTATTTAGCACCCCAAAATGGACCTGGAAGTACACAAAGACATGTTGACGTGAAAAATTCCAAAATAAGCTAGTTGGATTAGGTGGGTGGCCTCCAATATCCACTTAAAAACTTTGTAGGGATTCAGACAACCCTGAAAGTGTAGAACCCACAATTACAAAGAATTATAGAAGAACGTGCTGAATTAAAACTATCAAAATGAGCTAGTTGGAATAGGTGGGTGGCCACCAATATCCACCTAGATCAGAAAAAAACACCATGGGGACAACAAACAATTAGGGGGGAACCCTCAACTGCAGGGCCATTAATATCCTAGGGGAAACACCCTATTGGGGAGAAACCCACATCTTTGGGACAACAAACAATTTGGGGCCTATCCCTTACTAGAAACCAACCAGGGCACCCCATAAATGGAAATGAAACTCAATTGTGGGGGGAAACTGTTTCCATAGGCCATTCCACCACTTTTACTCAAGGACATATAGGGATTTACTCAGGATTACCATATACAGGATTGGAAAACACTTTATGGGGTCAACCTCCTTCAACAAGAATCCCTCTATAAGGAGCTTTCCCCACCCAAACAGTGAACCCCATTATGACCCCTCCCCAATCCTCTCAACCTTCATATATGGGAGGATGAACAGGTGTTACAATGCCAAATCAACCCTATACGGTACTACTAATACTACGATGACACAACAGTACTACCAATACTTGTAGCCAAATTGATAACTTCCTTTTCTGATCAGATTAGATTTTTGATATATCTCTTGTTTGGAAAACTATCTCATTATCCATTCCCCATTTTTATCCCCCTATCCTAGAAAAACTCCCGTACAACATCCCGAAGTTTGATGAAAAACTTGGAGAAGATCCAAATAACCACATCATGAGCTTCCATCTTTGGTTTTCTTAAAACTCCTTGATGGATGATTCTGCCCGGTTATGACTTTTCTAGAGAACACTCATAGGAACAACAAATAAATGGCATATTGAGCTACCATGGAACTCTTTTGGTGACTTCAACACTCTCATTTCTAACTCACTTCCAACTTCCCATTCAGTATGAGAATGATACTGAGGTTTTAACCTCCGTTTGACAATATACCTCCACTCACATTTATGATCACATTCACAAATGGAGGCAATGAATACGGTTGATTAAAGCCATCATTTCGAACCAAGTCTTGGCAGATTGGTTCACAAATTCATTTTTACCAACCATAGACAAATATGTTTCCATGGGAGGTGCTATCATAGAGGAGCAAGCAGTCAATCATGCCTAGGATTTAGACTTAGTATATTCTCATTCTGGAACATTATATGATATGATTATCCACACTCCTTGTCTATTGAATAATCAATCAAAAACAACCTTAAGACCCCTTGTCAATGGTATGGTCTCTCTTGTATCTTCCACTAAAGTTGGCCAATTGACTGGGAATCTTAGTCAATTGACTTTAGCTCACAATCCCACCTCTTCTGCACTTGCTACCACCTCCACTTCGGCCCCTAATCAAACCTCTGAGGTAAACTCGGTGCAATCAACCACACCCAAAAACCCACAACAATCCATAGGGAAAAATAAAGGTAATGATAATAAGAAAAAGAAGAATCCTTCTAAGAAGACATGCCCAAAAACCCAAGACCCCAATGTTGGGGAAAAAAACAAATGAAAGACAACCTTTCATGGTATGTAAGGAGGACCACTACACTAAATATTTCCCTTGCCTTTCTGAGGTTCATCAATACCTCGAATGAGGGGGAACTCCCTCCCAACCTCCAGTGTTAACTAATATCTCCCCCACCAACAACAATAGATGATATCACAAACCCATGCACCCCCACCTCGGGGAAAGACAAAGTCCTCAACAAAAAATTCTTTGATGGTTAAATATATGGTGGCATTAAACACCAGAGCTAAGTGTTACACATTATTTTCGTCATCCCTATGATCGTTAATGATGTAAACCTATCTATTGCCTTTAGAGGGGTCACAGTGGCCTAAGTTCCTGAAGAGAGAAGGAAGAAGAACTTTTCCTGAGAAAAGAAGTTGCTTTTTTC
>ML786875.1:673194-686770 GCA_009831015.1 Picea engelmannii | reverse complement strand
GCTGAAAAGTGTATCTTTATTGGTTATAAAGATGGTGTGAAAGGTTATAAGCTTTGGAACCCAGAAACCAAGAAAATTGTTTACAGTTGAGATGTTGTTTTCAGAGAGGTAAAAGATGTTTCCAAACAAGAATTCCCACCAACGCAAGACGAACCTAAGAAAATAGAGCTTGAGTTGGATGATGTAAAATATGAATCATCTGAAGAAGAGGAAGCAGAGGAAGAAGAAGCAGAAAAAGAAGAACCTCATACCCTAGTATTGAGGAGATCAGTGAGAGATAGAAGGAAACCAAAAAGGTATAGTCCACCTGATTTCTGTTCCAATTTTTCTTTATCTATTACTGATGATGATCCCAGAACTGTCAGGGAAGCAGTGAATTCAGAGGATAGTAAACTCTATAAGAAGGCCATGGTTGAAGAAATGGATGCCTTGGATAAGAATGAGGCATGGGATATAGTTGAGCTTCCAGCTGGAAGAAAATCAGTTGGTAGAAAATGGTTGTTCAAGAAGAAGTTTAATGCAAAAGGTAAAGTGGAGAAACACAAAGCTCGGTTAGTAGAAAAAGGTTATTCCCAGGTAGAGGGAATTGACTTTGGTGAGATTTTTTCTCCTGTTGCTAAGTTAACTTCTATTATATTTATTTTATCTATTGCTGCTGCTTTTGATCTTGAAGTGGAACAAATGGATGTGAAGACAACATCCCTACATGGGGATCTGGAAGAAGAAATCTACATGAAGCAGCCAGAAGGCTTTGTAGTGAAGAGAAAGAAAGAGCTAGTCTGTAAGCTAAAGAAGTCACTATATGGTCTGAAGCAATCACCTAGGATGTGGTACCAAAAGTTTGACACATACATCCTTGGATTGGGATTTGTAAGAAGCAGGGATGATCATTGTGTATATTCCAAGCAGTTTGGTAATCACTTCATTTATGTAGTGTTGTATGTTGATGACATGTTGTTGGTAGGAAATAACATGGATGTTATCAAGGAGGTGAAATCAGAACTATCCTCCAAATTTGACATGAAGTATATCGGTGTTGTTAACTTCATTCTGGGAATGGAGATTAAAAGAGATCGTGCAAACAAGAAACTCTGGTTGAATCAAAGAAAATATGTTGAAACGATATTGTAGAGGTTTAACATGCATGGAAGTAAACCGGTCAAGGTTCCTATTCCTATAGGTGTAAAGTTATCTACAGATCAGTGTCCCAAGACACAGGAAGAAGAAGAGGACATGTCCCATGTTCCATATGTCAGTGCAGTTGGCAGTTTGATGTATGCAATGGTTTGTACTAGACCGGACAATGCACATGCAGTGGGAGTTTTGAGCAGGTATATGTCAAAACCAGGGAAGGAGCATTGGACAACAGTAAAGAGGGTCTTTAGGTATCTTCGTGGCACCACCAGTTATGGATTGTGCTACCAAGGAAGACCGGGTTTGGACAGAGTGGTGGACATACATGGCTTTGTTGATGCAGACTGGGCTAGAGATTTGGATCGTAGAAGATCTACAAGTGGGTATGTGTTTAACCTATTTGGAGGAGCAATCAGTTGGATGAGCAAAAGACAGGCTATAGTGGCACTCTCAACTACAGAAGCTAAATACATGGCAGCCACTCATGCAAGCAAGGAAGTAGTATGGTTACAAAGATTGTGTTCAAGTATTGGGTTGGTACAACAAGCAGTGAGATTAGACTATGACAGTCAGAGTGCAATATTCCTGGCAAAGAACCCATCTTATCATTTGAAGACAAAGCATATTGATGTTCAGTATCACTTTGTGAGAGACATGGTTGAGAAAAAGAAGGTGTTGCTGGAAAAGGTTGACACTTTGAAGAATGTTGCAGATTCATTGACAAAGTCTGTGAGCACAGAAAATTTTTCCTAGTGTAGAGTAACAATGGGCATTGCTGCCCTGAATTGTTGACTATATAATCCTCTGGACCCCTGGATGCAAAGAAAACAACAAGTGGGAGAATGTTGGGTATGTGTTATATTCTTTGCATGTGTGTGTGTGTGGGTGCGTCAGATACGACAACTGCGTCTGACGATCCCTTAACCTAGAGCTCTATCGTAGGTGGTTTTTTGCTATTTTTAGCGGCTTTGGTATTTTTAGCGGATTTGTAAATTAATCCCGGATTAAGGGATTAGGGTTTTGGTATCTACGGAATACCTAAAAACATTGTATATATTGTATGGCGAATGGTGAAATTCGATATAATGAAAATAAGAAAGGTTTTCCTTGTTGAGGGTTTCCGGTATAAAATCTCTGTGTACTCTGTGTATGAGCCATTGATTAATTTCTGTATTGCTTAAGAATCTATATGCATTGCTTTACTTCATAGGTTTAAAACTTACAGTCCCAACATCAATCGTTCAATGATTTGAAGCAACGTTTGTGCTCAACCCCAATACTTTCACTCCCAGACCTACAACAACCCTTTGAGATCGAGACATATGCTTCTGACTATGCTGTGGGTGTTTTTCTCACTCAACATGGCAACCCCGTGGCCTATCATAGTGAGACACTATCAGATGTTGTCCGTAAGTACCCTACTTACGGCAAACAAATGTACTCCATTATGCAAGCCTGCCACCAATGGAGACACTACATTCTTGGGAAGGAGAAAATCATCCACACTGATCATAAGCCACTACAGTTCATGCAGACACAAGGAAAATTGCAGAATGAATGACATCAAAAGAGGTCCACATACTTGCAGCAATTCCACCTCAACATCAAGTATAAAACATGAAGCACCAATCGTGTCCCTGATTGCCTCAGCAGACCACCAATCACGACACTCACCACGGTGCTATACTCTTGTGGCCATGAGACCTCGTGATGGCCCCAACTCTATGAGACAGACCCGGACTTTGCCACCACCTACCAAATGTTGGGGGAAAATGTAGTTGTCGATAATTTCCATATTCAGGATGGGTTGCTGTGTCGTAAGGGCCATATCTGTGTTCCCTCCAGTGAGCAAGTGAAGTTTATCTGGGAATCCCACTATAGTCAGGTGGAAAGACACTTTGGCGTCAAAAAGACAGTGGCGATGCTACAGAAACATTTCTACTGGTCGAAACTTCGACAGGAGGTCAGCAAGTATATCAGGTCCTGCACTGCCTGTGCGATTGCCAAACCGACCACTAAGAAATAGGGCCTGTACACCCCTCTTCCTACTCCTGACAGGCCATGGTAATCCATCTCAATGGACTACATTTCGGGCCTTCTGTCCACCAAGCGAGGAAACGACTGTGTTTTTTTGGTTATTGATCGCTTTTCTAAGATGGCGATTTCGGTTGCCTGCAAGAAGAACATCATAGTAGAGGCCACTGCCAAGATCTTCTTTGAACAAGTCTGGGTACATTTTGGAATCCCACAAACCATTGTCTCATATTGAGACAGTCGATTTCTCAGCACATTCTAGTCGATCCTCTAGTCATTGCTAGACACCAAGCTCACCAAATCCATGGCCTTCCACCCGTAGATAGATGGCCAAACTGAGGTCATAAATCGAATGATTGTGCATATCCTCCACATGTATAATTCACAGCACCCTCGCACATGGGATGAGAGTCTTCCTTATGTCCAACATAGCTACAATTGAGCCCTGCATAGCTCAACCGACCACAACCCCTTTATGGTGGGGTTGGGATTCCAACCCTTGGGTCCCATAGATGTTTCACTTCCCCTTGCAGTCACCTCGACCGACTCATCTCCAGCTCCAACTGAAGTTGAAAAATCCACCCAGTTCATTGAGCGGATCCAACACATCTGCCAACAAGTTCAATATATCCTATAGAAGTCCAATGACAAGTACAAACAGTGCCATGATCAACATCGGGTGCCACATAAGTTTTAAGTGGGTGACAAAGTTTGGTTGCACTTGCATAAAGAAGGCCTTAGAGGACCCCATCAGAAGATTCACCCACTCCATTATGGGTCGTACACCATCACCAAGGATGTGGAGGATAATTCTTTTTAGCTCAACATTCCTCCTTTCCTTGGCCCACACCCAGTGTTCAACGTGGATCTCCTTCGCCCTTATTTCCTGCCATTATTGGACACCTCAGAAGTAGCAGAACAACTGACACCAACTGAGATCAACCCTGAATGCATACAACAGGCACCCAATGATCATATTGTGGACACACATATCAAGGGCACTTGATAACAAAGGATACAGCTTTATCGAGTCGTCAAAGCAGGGCATCTCCTGCACCAAGGAAAGTGGCACACCCGGGGCCAGATTCAATAGAAATTTCCTCATATGATGGGGGACATCAATGCAATGGATACCGTTGATTACTAAGAATGGAGGATTGATCTAGGTGGATATCGGTGGCCACCCACCTTTTCCAACTGGCTCAAAATAGTTTTTTGGCAATTTTGGCAATTTACTATTTTTAGCAGTTTTAACTTCCCGGGCCATTTTGAGGGCCAAAATGAAGGTTTTTCAGGATAGACCAAACTCAATGATATCCAAAGGCATTATTGAGGCCCCAAAATGAATTTCCTCAATGATACCTTTCCAACAAGCCATCATATGACTAAAACAAAGATCGTATGCAAAAGTTACGACCTTGGGAAGTTAATGTACTAACTTACCCAAACGGTGCCCACATGACTTTTGGCGCTTCATCTCCCAGGGTTAGGTTTTTGGATGTCTATGGTTTTTGGAATTCCTGTTTATTGTAAAAAGGCCTTTACATCCTCATTGTAATCTTCTTCTTTTAAATGAGCGCAACCGTCACATCTCTTCTCAGAGATAAGCCACCACCATTCCAGCAAGCTTGTTTCCGCTGCATTTTACAGTTTCAGCTTATTTCGTTATTGAATAGAAAACTAGTTTTACTATATCTCTATTATTTTGTGTTAAGCATTTGTTAATAATTTGTAGTCATTTCGTTATGCTCATAAAATCTGTATCACATATCCAACCATGTCCTGGTCTCATACATGACTAGCTTACTGGCATTATTTCCTATAACAAGTTATTATCTTTTAATTCTTTGGTTATTACCCCACAGCCAAATTAACATGACATTCTCCTATGTCAGTGTGTGCATTCAAAGATAAGAATATTTGAATTAATACAAGCCTCCAACCTTTACCACATCCATGGGTATGCATTCAATAATGTCATCATGTGATTTTATAAAATAACTCTGGCTGAGGAAATTCTTACCTAAATTCCCTTCATCAATTATGTAATAAGAGTAATAAACTCATACCTGCATGACTGCCATTAATAAATTTTATACTACCTGAATGTATGATGGCAGTAGAAGATTTCATGCTTCTTTTATAAAACTTATATACAACACTTCATCTTTATGTTGCTTCCCTCCTTATGTAGCAACATCATCAACAACACTTGCAACATGAAATAATTTATTTTTCTGCTTATGGTTGTTCAAACAACCCCAATTCAACTGTTGCTACCACAATTTCAGCAACTTCTTTCCCATCCACAACTTTTCCTTGTTGATCCCATAAGTCTTCAATTCTTCCCGAATTCCCGAATCTTCTTGTGATCCCATTGTGATCACTGTGCATGATTATTCCTTCCCTGAGCACTTTCTAGCCAAATCACTCTTGGCAACCTTTACATTTATAGTCCCAAACTAAGCTGATATTAACCTTCAGCTTTCATTAATTTCCTGGATCCAACTATCCCAACTTGTACTTGGATGAATTAAATTTCAAACCAAGTTTTTTTATAGACTATGGATTATTCAACATCCAATTACTCTTCAGGACTAAACTTCTTCAGCCCTTTCCCGACATAATACTTTAGTACTTGAGGTTTTCTTATACTCTCCTCTTCTCTTTTGCTAGCTGCATAGAATTAACTGAAAGTCCTTCTTTTACCTTACCATCATAGATTCAAGTGATACCTCCAACCTCTTGGGTTGTCACTCATGGCTCTATGTCACTTAATATGGATTCTTGTCAGGCACCATCTCCTCTGCATTCAAAACCATGCATAGAACCATTTTCTTCTTCCCGGTTCCTTATTTATTTCCCTTTAGAATTTATTTCACTTTTAAATTATTCTTGACTTGATATCTCCATGCTCTTGTGGAAATACCTTCACACCTTTGGAGTGCATCAAAAATCCTCTGCTATTCTAGATTTCCTCCCTGGAGTGTTGACATGCATTCCTATTAGCTGGATATCTATCTCATGATTTCTTCTTCCATTATCTTAGGATGTTCATGGACTTGACTCCATCCAAGAGTTTTTCCTTGTCTACTTTGCATACTTGCCATCACATATTATGCTGATATTAATTTCTAGCATTCCATTATTGTTTAGATTCCTTTGATTCAGCTCTTGCATGAACGAATTATAATTCCAGTCATGTTCTCTGAGTAACCTTGGTTAGTTAACACCAACTTCTTTCTTGAAGAAAATTGATTTATCCTTCTGACATGCATATTCAACTTCTGTCATGCCATATTTGATGACCTTCATGCCATGCTTCCATTATGCATTCTAATAATAATAATGGAGGTTTTATCTCCAATATGTAGGGATGATACTTGGAGATGTCACATCTTATCTCCAAACTCTTTCATATTCCATAAAACCTTCCTTCCTTATTCCCATTCTTTGCATCTCCATACGAACTTATAGTTCATGCATTTTCATGTATTGCAGATGGATTTATATAGCTAGCATTCACATTTGATGTGCAAAGATTGTCACCTAGACTATATTCCCCAAACAAGAATTCCATTTGGGGTTTCCATGTTTCTTATTGGACCCAACATTTGATCCAATGAATTCTGAAAAATCTCAGATGTAGAATAAATAATTTTCCCTGTCCTTCTTCCTTCTTTTTTCTATATGAAGCCATATCTAGCACTTTTTCTGTTTTAATGTAACCATTACATATAGAATCCTATTTCCAAGACCTTCCCAATCATGTCTTCCTTGCTCAATTCTGATCCTTGAGCAGAAAGCTATGATCCTTTAAAACTTGTGCTTTTTCTCCGACGCACTTCTTGTGCAAAGATATCTTTTCTCTGAGTTAATGATTCTTAGATCTTTGTTGGAAACTATCATAAAGTTCCTAGGTATTTAGTATTCTTTTGATGCAAGTTCAAACCAAATGAAACCCACCTTCTTCCTTCCTAAACCCTTTTCCCTTCTTTAACACAGTTTTCGGGCACTAGCCCCTGTTCTCCTTGAGCCCTTAATTCGCATGGGACCATGACTATGACCAAGTGCTAATAGTTGGGTGCTTATAGAAAGCCTTGAAACTTCGAGGCTCCGGAGCCTCCGAGGATTCCTTTTATGCACATCACAAACATCACAGAACCTTGAACTAGAGAATTTACGGAGGATGGTGGATCTACAGTCCACATTCTTTGTTAAGATCTATGGTGGATAGGACCTTTAGTACTCCGAGCTTCAGTGGATTTCAAAGCACATAACAATAATCTCCCAGAGTGCCAAATTTGAGAACTCGCGAAGAGGGGTGGATCAACAGTTCATGACTTCCCGACAAACGACGTCTAGGATCTATTGCGGAACTCTGAGCATCAGGGTTTCGAGACTTCTGAGCTTCGGGGCTCTGGGACTTTAGATGATTCCACCTTTCCACAACCCATAAATCCCAAACCGAGAGTTTTTGCATACTTCCACGTCCCCTCGGTGACGTCATCGCATCACTTTACTTCGCCGTAACAAAATTTCGGGGTTTCTTCCTCCCATTCCATCACAAGCAATTTCTTCCAGAGTGCCAAGTCTTCGGACTTCATGATCTGGTGCCACGCGTCCACTGGGGCCCACGGTTTTTGTGCTTGAACTAAAAGATACCAAAAATTCACTTCAAACTTTATTCTTTTCCAATTGCGGGGACATGGGTCGACGATTTTGGAGTAACCCGCTGACCATTCCATAATTGTGCCCATGCTGACACATACCCCTCCTAGGAAATCGTGGTATGGATTGCAGGAGTGCCTTGTAGAATTATCTTCCACACAACTTGGATCTCTGTAATGCCTCCCGACCCTTGATTTTGATGATCGTGACCAAGTTAATGCGGGCCTGATCCAGCTAACTTCTTTACCAAGTTTAACTACCTTGTGCCACCTCCAGGAGTGCTACATGGTAGGACACACGAAGCCAACATGTGGTCCAATCAGGCGGGTGATAAATGTCACATTCGAACTGCATTTCAATATTACAATGATTCTTAACTCACTCACATGTGGCACACATCCCATGTTTCCACGTCATCCCTAGTGATGTCAGCAGGCCACGTCACTTCAGGACTTCAAGCTTCGGGAGATTTCACCTTAGCATACTCCATTTCTCCCTAATTTTGAATTCCTGAAAAAGTCCATCCTTTGACACCCATCTCCTTCAACGAATGATCCAGATTGTCTTTGGACTTTGGGATTTTGGATCTTTGGCTTTGGAACTTTAAGAGTTTCCACTATATTCACAACTTGTTTATCTTGAATGTTGTATTCCCGAACAAGCTAACTTTCCGACACATGTTCCTTGTTTGGATCGACGGATAGGAAATACACAAAGTTCACTTTGTCTTCTATATACTTGACCAAGAGATGTGAAATCGACTTAACATTTGGGCGCTTATCTCACTTTGAAATATCACCAGTCGTGCCTTAAGGAACCATGAATATTAACGTCCAGGAGTGATTGCGGAAACTCAACTTTCTCACGCTTTAATTTCCTTCTCGATCTCCGCAATACGAGGATTCTCACATGTAGCGGGATCGATATCCATCGATGATATTTTGATCTAGAAAGATCAATGATCCTGAGGGATTTTGGATTCTCAACTTACTCTCAGTTTAATTTCCTTCTCGATCTTCATAATGCTCCCCACCGCCGATCTCCCTTCAATGAGATTCGACGGTCGTGACTTAATATTCACTTGATTTGATGGCTCAACTTCAAACCTTGTGGTTCCAAACCCCTCGGTTACTGTAGTTTCTTTTATTTGCTATATTTCTTGAATCGCTATACCTCCTAAGATTCCAACACGACTCAGGTGCTCTCTTGGCAGTCTGGAATTCTCCGAAATTCAAATTTTGTCCTTTTTAACAACAATTTTCTCTGATCTTTTGATTCCATAACCACTTATACATTCTAATTTAGGCTCAGTTTTGAAACCATGGCTCTGATACCATTTTGTAACATCCCCAGCCATCAACAGGCTGGGCAATGCCATTACTCGGACACTTCACTTAGATCTGATACCAATTTGATACTAATTGTAGCATACCCAGCCATAACCTGCTGGGCTATGCCACACAAAGATTCTTGCGGAAACATCATACACATCTAGGCCACCTAGGCCAGGACATGATACCTCATAGAAATGATAATTATCATGTGCATATATATAAACATAAACATACAACATATTTTACTAATACATAGATTAATGTGGAAATAATAGTAAGCCTACACATACATCATATACTAGCATTACTCATCAATTATAACACATGTACCAATACACAACATGTAAATGAACATAAAAGTGGTACTTATCTTTTAATAAAATACCACCAACTGTGTGCAGACCTTCCACGAACCTCTCACCCTTAGAACACACTGCTCATCACACTCAGTAGTGGGTCACCCTAGAGATGGGACTAAGCTCCACCCAGGGAAAAGGATTCCTAGACTAGGTTGAGGTTACATAAAACTGCACAGTGCAACTTGAAGGATTCTCTCCAAGATCCTACTTATGCCCACTACTCATGGACTCTCATTCCCCACATGCTTGATCCATCCTGGGAATATGCACCTTCATTGTTCCATAATCCATCAGTTGCTCCACTTCCCTTTTAGGGTCTCGGCAATAGGCCAGGTCATGAATTCTTAGAGCTTTGTATCTAGTGCTGGACTCTCTATAGGATAAAATCACTTCCCAACAAACTCTCTCACCTAGAGAGAGCTTCTTGGAGGCTTGACAACTCTCCTCTTCAACCACAGGCCTGGCAACCTTCTTCTTCAACCAGCTTCAACTCAATTCCATCAAGTGAGGATAATAGCAAGGCTCAATATAGATCAGGGGATGGAAACAACCACAATTCAATAAGGTACAACACGGCTCTGGCAAGTACAGATATGTTGTTCTTCACAGGAAAACATAGGTCAGCGTCATGGGTTACTGGTTTCAGAGGTGCGTGAAAGATGCAGGGGTCGATGACTGAGGCCAAACGATTTAGGCGAAGGATCAGAGAATGGGGAGTGAACCCCCCCAATGAGATGACTCTCTAGATTTAACTACATGCTCCCAGGTCGACACCTATCTACCTAGAGCTGCATGCACTCCATTTAGCATTTGTTCCCTTTCTGAGGAACTTAGGATAACTGGGTTTATTTTCCCCACTTTAATATTTTCATTTTTTTTTAGGAATATATTATAATATTCCCTTGGGTTAAGCCCTCTAACTTAGCCCCTCTTTCCTATCCTCTCAGTCCCATCCATTTCCCTACCTGGTGGAGCTTAGTGCCCCATCTTTCTTTCTTCAGGGTCGATCTACATGCAGCGATGCATAGTTTTTATTAATAATCTGCATAATTACATATACAAAAATTAGGCTTACAGCCTTAGCATCATGGGTTCTCTAGCCTAATCATCACATAAGGGGGTATTACAATTATTTTACCAAATGGGAAGAGGCTATGCCTACCTTTTCCAATGATTCCAATACTGCGGTGCTTTTCGTATTCAAGCACATCGTTACTATATTTGGTGTACTGAAATAAATCGTGACCGATCATGGATCACAATTTTGCAACAATATGATGACCGAACTAGCCACTTTGTTACATTTTGACCAAGAACACTCTTCCCCTTATTATTCCTAAGAAAATAGACAAGTTGAGTCTATCAACAAGGTACTCAAAACTATGCTCCAATTGGTGGTAGGGAAACATAAATCAAATTGGCACTTTATGTTATTTTCAACATTATGGTCATACTGAGTTTCTACGAAAATGGGTATTGGTTTTACACCTTTCCAACTCATCTATGGGTTAGAAGCAGTACTTCCTATTGAATGAGAAATACCCTCCCTAAATCTAGCTATCGAACTCCTTCCTAATACTTCTACTGAGGAAGAATGATTGATTTACTTGTCTTGTATCAATGAACGTCGATGAGAAACCACCATGTCTGACGAGTCATATAAAAGATGAGTTAAAGCTCAGTATGACAAAACCGTACATCCTCGAGTCTTCTCATAAGGAGATCTAGTCTTGTTTTATGAACAACACCATAACACGTTAGGAGTAGAAAATTTCAAACCATTGTGACATTCCCCCTTTGTAATAAAGCGTGCATTACAAAAAGGAGCCTACAAGTTAGTGGACTATGAGGGAAACAATTTATTTTAGCCTCGCTATGGGATCTGCCTCAAAAAGTATTATGCATAAGCTTAGCACTATCTAGTGATTTTGTATTATATGTATCATAGTGTGGTGTGATATATTTTGTTTCCTATGAGTGATGTACTTTTTTGGTCTACTTATCATGCTTGGTGCTTGACTGGAAAATTTCGACGACTTCTTCTACCTATATCAGATACGCAGATAGAGCTAGTTGTAGCACATAGAACATCAGTTCCACCACCTAGGTGATTTTTTTTGGACACACCTACCACACTTAGAGGGGGGGTGAATGAGTGTGGGGCTCTTTTTCCCAAAACTTCCCTCTTGCACAAAAACTCATCAATTATCATTCAACATTTATTCATTACCCATTGTTGTCATTTATAACCAGTTAGATGTAGGCACATATCAGCAACATATATCAACAATATATCATCAACAAGTTATCACCACAATGAACACAAAGAACACAAGATGTATGTACAATTTTCTTTTTATTACAGACTACAATCCTTGGGGTTTATCAGCAACAACTGAATAGAGTACAACTCTACAAGAGCACCAACTCTATATGCAATACTCAGCTTACATTCTCAGCACCAACTGAGATGAGGCAACAATCCTCAACATATATCAATATATCAACAGGTACACGACCTGTTAGTAGTGCAGCCCGTGTGTGCAAGCGCCCTGGATCACTACAGCCCGCGTGTGAACATGGCAAGTGTATAAAGCAACAAGCATATGCTTCTAAGAAACTAGGGTTTTTCTTTTCTTCACATGATCAGATCCTCTACAACCTGCAATCACTTTCTCTTCTATTTTCCACTATCCAAACTAATCCACAGCCAGTCACAACACATCCAATCTCTCCAATAGCTTGCACATGCTCCTCAACAAATCAATATGAATGCTATCTCAATCATGTATAAATAACTAGTATACCATAGAAATCATGTCACTACTGAATTATAAGAGTGCTGCTCACTCCATCAACCAAATCAACCAAACAGAGCCACATCATAGAAGACATACCAAGAATTCCCTAAGCATTCACAACACATCAAACAATAGTATCCATCAAGACAATAATGTAACCATACCAATGTCTTAGTGATAGATCTGAGGCCATAGAATGCAGATCTAGAACCTGCCTCATCATCCAAGAGCTTGGCACCAGCTCAAACAAAAATCTCCATGATTTTATTCAGTCCACGCTCCTTGTACACAATTATCCCATGTGTACACTCACCCTATACACATCCAGCCCACGTGTACATGCACCCTATACACAGACAGCTTGCGTGGGCATCAGAAAATAGGGTTTTCTGTGAATCCGAGAATTTTTCTGTCAAGATCTCCGATATTGTCGAAACTTTGATGCATCCATGAAATCCTCCTCTCGCTCTCTTCCTCAAAATAGATCTTCAATCATTCTCAAGAGATTCACATCAGCAAGATGCTCTCACAAGAATATCTCCATCAATACTCCAAAAGATATTCACAAGAAGCTCTCCATAGATCCACAAAAAGGATTCTCAAAAAATGTACATTTTACAAGAGATCCTAGCTTCTTATTTATACTTTCATCTTCTAGGTCACTTAACACATTTTTAGGTTACTTAACCCATTTCTAGGTCACTTAACCTATTTTCCTTATTTTAGGGTTAACCCCTTTCCATGAATAGAAATTTCTCCAATACTTTATCATTTAAATATTCCTTCTTGATTTTGTCACTTCATTTTATCATTTAAATAATCTTTCTTGATTTTGTCACTTTACTTTATCATTTAAATAATAATTTCTTCTTTTCAAGCACTTTGACTTCTTTGACCTTTTGGGGCTTCAAGCCATCATATGGGGGTCCTTCAACTTTGTAGAGCCATAAATCTCAAACCGTGAGGAGTTATGTGACATTCCACATACCACCGGAAATGACATGTCAAGCACTATCCATATAGGATAGTTTCACCAACAAATTCATTGATCTTCATCTCATTAATCCACATGCAAGCATGGGTCCTCCAACCTTTCTTCTAGGATAACTCAATTCGTAAAGCGTCTTCCCATGAGGGCTTTCAACATAAGGGGACCACTTTGGAGTTCATCCATTTGTGCACCTTATCAACCATGATAAGACAATAATGATTCATCTTTGCATCAATTCACCACTGCATCATA
>ML786875.1:609497-625965 GCA_009831015.1 Picea engelmannii | reverse complement strand
TAGCCAAGGATTCTCTATGCCAAGATTATAGGGACTAATGAACTTTAATTAATTTCCTCTTTTATCTTATAGTTTCATGGTAGTGATTTATCATAATTTTATTATAGAAATACTATAATGGCATTTCCTCTAAATTTTAGTGTAGAGTTATCGAAGGAATAATGAACGTGAAAAAACTAATTTGCATGCCCAAAATGTAAGTTATACTTCCATGCCAATGAATTACACATGCCTTCATGAGAAGTCCATGTATCCCACTTTGGTAACAAATATCAAGGTAGAAGGACTTAGGATAATAATAAAGAGATGGTTTAATAATGCTAAGATTAAACAACTTAGGGTAACAATAAAATAAATTTAGTCTTCCTCTCAGTGCTTAAGCCCCTTTTATTTCCCCTCTAAGCCTAGACTTATAGCCCCTCATTCTTTATCCTTCTTCATTTACAACTTATGATGTATTTATATTATATTTGAATATAAATTACATATGTCTAGCTTATAGCCATTTCATCATTTACATATACATTAATAATCTGGGGATCAAAACCAGGATATTAAAGTCTTGAACTCATGACCTCTTGGAACCCTAAAGGACCAAAGGAGGTTAGACAAATCATATTTCCTACATGCCTAAGCCTTTTCTTATAAATAAATGTTTATAACTTTTGAGATTTAGTACTCATGTGGAAAATGGTGCATTCCAAGTACGTAAGACTTATGGTGTGTTCATTTGCAAGTTCAATTGTAATTTTTTTTTTCTCCCTAAGGTTTTCTATATGGTTTCTATAGTGACTTTATTTCACAGCGGAGTACTCAAAACTTTTAATAATTTAGCAGAACTTGCAAGTTTGTCTCTTACCATATGTGATACTTTATATATTATTTTCAATATTTTTAAGTTAGTCTGAGAATAATGCATTTTTTGTTGGATTACTTAGAGGGGGTGAATCGGTAATAATAGTTCTTTTTATTCCAAAATAATTCCATCAAATATTGGTCGATGGTTGTGACCAGTGTGTTTGTGAGGGAATGTGTGACAAATGAAAGTAAATTGGTGATGTCTTTTGGTGATGCCACGTAAAATTGGATTCCTACTATGTGTCAATCAACCTGGTGTTGTGTGGGGAGGACTTACAACCAAAGGAAAATAATATGCATTAATATGGTTGCTAGAGCCACTAGACAATGTGGAATTATTTGGATGGATGTAGCAATTACAATGTCGAGTTACAAATATTCAAGGTTTTGGTTTGTTTTATAGTTTATTTGTCCAAATGAGTAGCTTATGACAACAAATTAGAGTTATCCTCTAGATAAACGATGTTCCCATGATCATTGAGAGAATTTTAGAGAATGACGTCATGGCCATGGTTGAAGATGAGGAAAAGCATTGGGGGAGGATCATGCTCATTACATAGTGCACCAACTCCCTCACAACCTCTCTTGGAAGCCATTGTTGGGCATGCTCAACCTCACTAGATGAAGGTGAAAAGGAAGAGGTATAGACTGATTGTGTTTAGTGTCTATAACATTGGTGGATATCTTGGAGAATGTGAAGTCCATCAATAAGTATGCAACGGTGTAGTGCACACATGTAAAGGATAGGAAACTGGCAAAGTGAAATCCTTTGGCAAGTGAGGTTAATTTTGAAGCCTAAGTTGAGGTTGAAGCACTAGTGTAAAGAAATAAAGTGCAAATATTGATTCAAAGCCATTACTTGTTATTAGTAAATTAAAAGGCTATATCTTATGTGGTTTAAAGTCAAAGTCACATTGAGTGAAGTGAAAGGTTGATAATTTATTAAATTAAGTCAAGTGAAACAATGGTTGGTTATGTAATGAAGTCTTTTTTATGTAATGAAGTCAATGTCAAGTTAATGGTGAAAAGGGAAATTGAAGTCATGGAGCATGTAGAGGGCTTACATATTGAAAGTCAAAATAAAGTGCAAATATTGATTCAAAGTCATTACTTATTATTAGTAAATTCAAAGGCTATATTGTATGTGGTTTAAAGTCAAAGTCACATTGAGTGAAGTCAAAGGTTGATAATTTATTAAACTAAGTCAAGTGAAACAATGGTCGGTTATGTAATGAAGTCTTGTTTATGTAATGAAGTCAATGTCAAGTTAATGGTGAAAAGGGAAATTGAAGTCATGGAGCATGTAGAGGGATTACATATTGAAAGTAAAAATCAAGTTGAAAATCTATGAAATGATTATAGTGAATAATGGTGCATAATCAGTTTTACCCGACACCCAAGATTAAAGTTATGAATTTATTTTAAGATAAAGTCTGTTGAGGTAAAATGATGGAGTCAAATGGAAGTTTTTAGGCCAATCCAAGTGAGAGTGATAGATTCTAGTTATGCCATTGTCAAATTCAAGTTGAAAGAGTCATAGTCAATTTTCATTATTGGAAATCGGGATGAAAGAAAAGTCAATTTAATGTTTGTACAAAATTGAGTCTGAGTTGAAACTGACCATTTCAACAATAGACAAGTTTTTGTTTTTTTGCAAGTACCAGACATTATGAAGAGATGAAGAATCAAAATTAATGGCAAAATCAATATGTCATGTTGGACATTGATCAATTACAATGAGAAACATATTTTTGTAAGCATGTAATTGTAGGTGTGAAGAAAGAAGAAGCACACTTCGATAAGACAATGTAGTGGAAAGAATACTAATATAGAGAAAATGATGCATTCTTCATAAATATGACTTAAAGAGAAAAGATGATCTGTGGAAGAAACCCTACAACAAGAGAAGTTGTAACATAAGACAACTTCCAACTAGGGTTGGGTAGAAGTTGTTGAGGCAACTTCACAATAATGATGTGGGTAGTGTTGTATAGAGGAAGGAGCGGGTGAAGCTCTTGAGAGGAAGTGAGAAAGTGAAGAAGCCTACAACTATGGAAGTTGAGGAGTAGTGGAAGCTTAGAATTTTCTAGTGGAAGGAACTGGGAATACCAAAGTCCAAGTTCATGAGATAAGTTTGGTAAGGTATTGTGTAGAAGGGTGAAACATACTTATTACTATAGAGGATATTTGTAGTTCACAGTGAACATGGAAAGCTCGCAAAGGAGAGAGGGAAATGACTATGGATAGTCATACAAAGGGTTTAAAAGGAAGCCATATAAAAGTAGAAAAAGACATGGACTCCATGATAGAAGAAGATGACAGAGATAGTTGAAGTAGATGGACTCCTATGCATGAAAAAAAAGGATAAAGAGGAAAGAGGAAGAGACAAGGAATGAGAAAGAGACACAACAACAAAGAGAAGGACAAGAAGGAAGAAGAAAACCAACAAAAGTGGAGCAACATAAGCGTGTTCGATGAAGAATAAGGAACAAGCAAAGCGAGGAATAAATAAAAATGATGTATGTTTTTAAAATTTAATAAATCCATGAAGCATAAACATTCCTAGAAGTTTATTGGTCCTCTCTAATAATGTTTTAAAGGAGAAAATTGGTCTAAGTTATATGAGGAAATTTTGAAGTTGTAGATACTTGAGTCAGATATTGATGTAGGCCTAATGAGGCAATTTATACTCCCATAAAGTTCCTGGTAATCTAAAAACCATTATGTAATGTGTGGTTTGTACTCAGCCAAAAACCACTTGTCATTATTTAGTTGTGGTAAGCATAAAAAACTTGAGGAAGTTGATGATACGATGGACTAGACCAAACTATGAGGCAACAGTTTGCAAGAAATAGGGAAAACATGGATAGGAATCCATGGATACATTAATACTTCATTCATAGAAAAAATTACCACTTATTCAAAATGCGAGTAGGATTTCAATAATATAATGAAATAAGTTTTATAAAATGGATTTTTGTTTCAATGCAATATTAAAAATAATAATATTTTATTAGTGTGTAATATTAGTGCACACCATTGATTAAAAGAAAACAAATAACTACAATGGAATTCTTCATTTTAACAATGGAAAAATAGCATATAGAGATGATGAGTTTCCTAACATTTATGTTTATATAAAGTATTATATGCATGAAATGATTATAATTGTAATTTTATTAATGGATTATAGATTTTAAATCATGATATATTACTAAATATAAATTTTGAACATGTTCACATCTATAATCATCATGTAACTATGCAATAATATTGCTTTTTGTTTGTATTTTTTTTATGTTAATGTTAATCTAAAAAGTGATAGAACTTCTAGCAAGCCCTCTTTAAGTAGGGAATCTATATACCCAAAAAAAGGGACGTGTCATGTTTGGGGGAATCACCCAATTCTTAGATATTTTCCATAACATAAAGATAATAACCACTCCCCCAAATCCAATCCCCATTCCCATCCCCAATTCTATAAATGACATATTTTCATCCACATGACTTATCCACCCCAATCTTACATTAATACTCTTACTAGAATTATCATCTTTGTTTGCTTGTCTTTCGTTTTCATTGCATGAATCTAAAGGACAACCCCATAAGCACTTGTTCTTTTGAAATGAAATTACATTGAAAGTGAAAAACTGTGTCCCGGTTGGGATTCGCCCGTAGAGGATGTTTGACGAAACATCCAGAAAACTCAAATCAGGTAATTCGGAGAGCTCCTCAGGAATTGATCCACTCAAATAATTATGGGCCAAATCCAACTGCTCCAAAGTAGATATGTGACTAAGAGTTGCAAGTATTCTACCTTCTAATTTATTCCAAGATAAATTCAACAATCACAAGTGACTCATACTACCTATGCTTGCAGGGATTTCTCATGTAATATTATTGCAAGACAAATCAAATATAGTGTTTTTAGGCAAGAGATATAACAAATTATACTCACTCCCTTTCATATCAATTTCTATTTCCTCATCTGTGTCATATTTATTTGACCCATTTTCAAATTTGGAGAGTCTCTCAAAGTGCACTGGTATGCTTCCATTGAATTTGTTGTTGGATAAATCCAATACATGCAACTTGGTAAGATTTGTGATGTAGGGAGGAATAAAACCATGTAGATTATTATAATCAAGGCTTAAAAATCTCAAGTCATGAAAAAATGTTAAGTATCGAGAAAATTCCCCTGTCAACCCATTTTTCCTTAAATCTAGTTGCTCAAGATGGGTACAAATGGCCAAAGCCATGGGAAGTGCTCCAGAGAAGTTATTAGAATGAGCAGAGAAAACTGTCATATTAGGGTAATTGCCAAATCCATTAGGAATATGTCCCTCCAAATTGTTTTTTGATAGATCTAATATCTGAAGTGAAACCAAATCATTAATGCTATCAGGGATACTCCCCCAAAAGTTGTTATTATGTATGTCTAGGACCGTGCGAGCCTTTAATTGACCTATAGTATATGGGATACACCCACTTAATTTGTTTGATTCAAAATTTAAGGACCACAATGAATGAAGCTTTCCTATGGCTCTTGGAATTGTCCCATTAAGATTGATGTTTGAGAAGTCAAGGTATCTAAGCTTCCTCAAATTGGTAATAGATTCATATATGTTACTTGTGAGATCATTTTTAAAAAGATCTAGGTAATTCAATTGAGTAAAATTGGAAAGCGCTACAGGGATGCTACCAGTGAGCTTGTTTCCATAAAGTTCTAGGTAGGTCAACTGATTTAAATTGGCAAGGGCTACAAGGATTCTACCAGTGAGCTTATTTTCAAAAAGATCTAGGTAGGTCAACTTTGTTAAATTGGCAAGGGATACATGGATGCTACTAGTGAGCTCATTTCCACAAAGAACACTACAAATAAACTTGTTGTAATTAATTTGTGGGAAAGTCAATTGAGTCAAATTGACCAATGTTACATGGTTGTTACCCATAAACATGTTTTCTGAAAACATTAAGTCTATCAATATGGTCATATTGGAAATGATTTTAAATATTTCGCTAGTGAGATTATTTATGTATATGTATAAGTGGGTTAAAAAGGTCAAATTAAAAATGGATTTAGGTATACTTAAGCTAATACCAAGACCAGGAGTTTGTAGGGGAAGATGGAATATTTCAGAAGGAATAGAACCCGTCATTATTATCCCTAGAAATCGATAGGTATGTAAGTTGTGTCAAATTACCCAAATGTCATGGAATACTCCCCGAGAATTCGTTTTCCTCTAGACGTAGGGATTTTAGTTTTTGCAGCATGCCCAATTCCACTAGAATAGAACTTGAGAGAACATTATTGGAGAGGCCAAGTACTCACAACTCTTTAAGCTGGCCAAACTGGGTTGGAATTCCTCCCTTGAAATAATTAAAAGAAAGAATAAAAGTGTGCAATAATGAGTGGTTTCCAAGAGATGGGGAAAGCGTACCTTCCAAATTTCCACTAAGCTTTATGATGACCACTCTTTTGGTGTGTTTTCTGAAGCAAATAACATACCATGGTGAGCATATCTTCTCAGAGTTCCCAATCGTCCAGTTGGAGAGTAATCCATCTGGATCAAATGTGTTGGACATTCTGAATGAAAAGAGAGCATTGAGGTCCCTTTTATTGTGGGAGTCCATTGATTCTTTCCTATATATACATGGAGAGCCTAGGCATAGGGCCATTTGGAGACCCAATACTGCAACCAAAGAAATGGGCGATGGGCCTAGAAAACGTAGGGATCCAAAACTTGGTAGAGATTCCCCACTTCGGCAGGGAGAAAGAGGTGAATAATTATGTCAAGCAGTTGATGGAAGTCCTCCACAGAGGATTCTTATGGATAGAAGAACCCATGTCTATTGATGTAGAACTCATTTCCTTCATCAAAGGCCTTCCATCAAACGATGAGAGTCCCACACAATACCTGGATGACAAGACTAAAGAAAAGGCTCTCACCGAAGAGATGAAGAAGACATATGGAACAAAGAGAGGCTCGTGTGGAAATAATCATCAAGAGAATCATTGACGCAGCCACCAAGATGGCCACAAAACTAATGGCATGTAAATTGCTAAGAAAATTCCGCAAGGAGGAGGTCCCTGTAGGGGTTTTCATAGCTACAACTTAGTGTGTAAATGACACCATGCTCAGCTGGGCTCCATATCTATTGAACTTGTTCCTCGATGACTAGAAGGATGTGCATGACTTGGGAATAGAGTTTCACTACTCATGGTTTATGATCCTGATAGCGCTAATCAGGTGGAAGGAGCCTTCCTACTCCTATTTCTGTGATAGAGTAGGTCATTGTCGTGCAACATGGTACACATCAATGGGAAGAAATTTAGACCCCAAGCAAAGAAGTGGCAATTCCAGCACCTTTGTGTAGTATCTTAGTGACATCTAGGAAAACATAGCAAACACCTGGAGGATCACTCCAGAAGTGGTCACGCAATATCAAGGGATAGCCAACTTTAGGGCTATGTGACATAATATGTGGATCCAAGCATGCATAGATCCAACAAAAGACTCGTTACAACTTCGATTCTGCATCAATGTAGAGGAAGTTGAAATGACGATGCGAGACTTGCAGGATGACTAGAAGATCCCATCCATCACCAAGCACATTCCAAAGGGAAAGGAAGTGGAAGAAAGGTTGTCAAATACACCTGCAGGAGACAACATTTCCCCCAAGAAGCCAACACAACAGAGGAAGCCCAGTCAAAATCCAGTGCAACAGAAGAAGGGTAGTGCTCCAAGGAAGGATGCACAATCAGGGAAGAAGGACACTGCCCCGACACAGGAAGAACAAGGAAGTGGGGACACAATGACACATAAAACCCCTTCAGAAGCTACTCCACAAGAATCATGGCCACCAAAGCGGCCAATTATACATACAAGGGGGCCACGCAAGAATGCCAAGGCCCATAAGAAAACACAAGAGTATACAATCATGGAGGATGATGTTGATCTTGTCGTAGAGAGAGTATAGAATCGTGCAACAGAGGAGTTTGAAGAGGCTAAAAAACAAAGAGGAAGGATACAGAATGAGTTGGCCAATATCAGGAAGGTCCTATAACAAATACGAGCAGTGAAAAGGCATGAAAGGGGAACAAAATCCATCCCCTTAGCAACAAAAGCAGAGGAAAGGATTACGTCAAACAAAGAATACACCATCCAGACCATAGTGCAAGTGAGTCCAAGCTTCCAAATAAAATCAGAGATGCTTCAAATGGACGAGGCCATAACCGAGACACCATTCAAAGATCTGACACATGTACATTTTCTATTGGTGAAAATACCAACAAAGGCACTGTACAAACTCCAAGTTAGTGTCACGTAGGAAATGCAATCACGTGCAAGGAAAGATGCAGCAGAATTGCAAGAAACTTTTACAAGGATTCCAGAAAGCGTGTAAGCATCCATGAGAAATGCAGAAGAATAGATCCAAATCATAACACAGACGCTCGAGGACTAAAAGAAGGAGATTGAGGAGCTTAAATAAAAATTAACCCCAACTACTCCTCTGGAAATTCTGGCTGAAAGGGAACAACAAGAAGCCCTGCAAGTGGAAGTGATGTAAAAAGAAGATGAAAAGGTCACAAAACTATTTGAAAACACCGCACAGCTATAGACAACATTGGAAGAAGATGATAGGGTCCAAAAACTAGATCATCAAGAGGAGGTAATCAACACTGCAATCCAGGAGCTAAAGAAAAGGAACCAGTCCATGAGCATCATAGAGTGAGTGAAGAGCGCGTAGGAGATGAAGAACCTGCAGGAAAAACTAAAGACTACACATAATAACAAGAAGGAAAGGCTAGCCCAATTAGAACCTCTCCAAGAGAAAGAAACAAAAATAATTGTGAAACTAGAGAAGGAAAAGACGAGAATGGCTCTGGATCATGTTGAGAGCACACAATATCTCAAGGAGCATATCACAATGCAACAGGTAGAAGAGCTCACAGAGAAAGTTGTGTAAGGAAAATCAAAAGGGGAAGAGCTAAAAGGGAAATTCCACAGCTTGGCTGAGGCTGTTCAGAGAGTGTCCACTACCTAAGTGGATTGGGACAAGCCACATGTCAGTGTTGGGGGCCTATTGGGCGTAGGCCTATTTTGAGAAGGAAGGTTATTTTGAGCGCAAGTCTAATTTTGGAGAAGAACAACTGGCATGAAAAGTTGCATGGAAGAGGAAAAGAAACATGCAAGAGGAAAAGTAGCATGCATGAGGAAAAGAAGCACGCAAGAGGAGCAACATGCAAGGCGCACAGGTAGGAAAACCTAACCATGATAGGGTTAAGGTTTTTTATAAAGATTGTAACGACTATAATCCTATAAAATAGTATAAATAAGAACCTAGGAGGTCTAGGTTAGGGGTTCAGTTGGTTTATTTTTGGGAGAAAGAGGCCAGTTCAATGGTAACATAGTTACCAACTTAACAAGAACTCTACAGAGTTCTCATTTTTGGGGGGGTCCAATTTTTTACCCCATTTTTAAAAATGGTGCTACCGGTAGCACCCCTCTCCCTTTTTAGGTGGTTTTTCGATATTTTAAATTTTTCAATCCATAATGTTTACACATTTTTTTTTAAATGCTTATTTTTTATTTTTTTTATTCAATGGTGTTTTTATTCATTTTTTCATGCTTCTTTCAATCTTAAAAATATTTTTTACCATTTACTTTTTTGAAGTTACGATTTTTCATATAATTGTGTCTTCTTAATTAATTTAGTGTTCCATACTTTTAAAATATAGTGGAAAACACCATTCTTAACACATTGTTTACCTTTACTTGAATACATGAAAAAAAATTGTAGTTAAATAACACTATTTTTTAATATTTAACAAAAAAATATAATTCAATTTTTTTTATATAAATTAAAAACTAAGAAAACTAAGAAAAATAAAAAAACTACAATTAAAATAATAATAATAAAAAAAAAGATCAAAGAGAAACTTGAAAAACTAAAGAGGAAAAAACAAAACAAATATATAAACTAAGCTAAATCTAGAAAAAAACAAAAACAAAAAAAAGGTAAAAAACCAAATTTATGGCCTAAAAACTTTAGAAAAGTTTAAAAAACACAAAGAACAATTAAAAATATATATTAAAAAAAAAAAGTTAACACACTTAAACTACAAAATTTAATACAAAATTAGAAATAAATAGAAATAAAAAAACTTTAAAATAACATAAAATTACAACAAAAAAAAAATGTTTTATTAAAAAACTTAAAAATATGTAAAATTTTATGAAAACAAAAAAGCAAATTAAAAAACACATACGCACCAGTGATGGGAGGCCATGAGGGGTGATGTCGGGCATCACCCTAGCCCCCAGGGGCTAATCCTTAACCCTTGGGGGCTAGGGCGATGCCCAGAATCACCCCAGACCCTAGGGGCTGGGGTGATGCCCAACATCACCCCCATGACACCCATGATGCTCAAACAACTAGCCCGTGGGCATTGGGTTGATGTCGGGAATGGCCCTAGCCCCCAGGGGCTAAGCCTTAGCCCCGTGGGACCAGGGTTTATCCCATGGGGGCTGGAGTGATACACGACATCACCCCAGTCCCCACGGGCTGAGCCTTGGCCCCTTAGGACCAGTGCTTAGCCCCTGGGGGTTGGGGTGACGCCCGACATCATCCCATCCCCCACGAGCTAAGCCTTGGCCCTATGGGACCAAGGCTTAGCCCTTGGGGGCTGGGATGATGACGAGACTCGCCCCCCACGACAACCCAATAATATGTAGGTTTGTAATTTTTTTTTTTTTTAATTTTAGTTAAAATTTTATGTTATTTCAATTGCAAAATTGTATTTTATTTTTTTTGTTTTAAATGTTATTAAATTTTTTTATATTTGCTTTTTCTATTTTTTTTACTTTAGTTTCAATTAAAATTGATAGTTTTTGTATTCCCAAATTGCTTTTAATTTTCTTTTTAAATTTTTATTTTATTTTTTAAATATGTTTAAAAGTTTATTTTAAAATTGGTTTTAAAATTTTCTTTTTATTATTTCATTATTAATTTTATTAAAATTGTTTTGTTTTCATTTAATTATTGCTTTTAAAATATATATTTTTGAACTTTTTGTCTTTTATTTTAATTTTAAAGTTTTAGTTCAAGATTTTTTAATATTTTTTATTTTAGATATTTGTTTTTGTTGAATTTTGTTATTTTTTTTTGCCTTTTTAAAGTATTTTTTGTTTTTATTTTTATTTTAAATTACATTTTAAAGGTTTTTTTAATGATTCTTTTGTAAAAAATATATATAATTATTTTTTAAATTATTGTTTTTGGAGGAAAATTTTAATTTTTTTTTTTTGTTTCTTATTAGTTATTTTTCTTTTTCACATTGTTTTTTTAACCTTTTTTTTTTTAATTGAATTTATAATATAATTTTTTAAATGTGGTTTTTGGTCATTTAAAAAAAAAATTTATTTGTGAAGATTTTGTTCTTTCTATTTATTTGTTTTTTAATGTGAATTAAAAAAATAAAATATAAAATTTGTAAATAAATTTTCAAGGGACCATTTGGAGTCCAATTTTGGGTTGTTTATTTACATAGGGTTTTTTTTGTCAATATCATAATTTCAATTAGGTCGCAAAGAACTATGATTTTCACGTTTAGGAAAAAACAATTTTTTTGCGTAGCATTACTTTTTGATTTAGGTGTTGATTTTAAGGTTTTTTTGAGCTACTATCTGAGTTATGATGGCCATGTTTGAAAAATGTTGTAATTTTGACCACGTTTAAAAAAATGGTGCTACCGGTAGCACCACTTTTTGATTTGGGGGTTGATTTTCATGTTTTTTACGCAATTTTATGGGTTTTAAGGGCTAGAGTTCTCGTTTTGAGGTCACAGTTCTCGTTAAGTTGGTAACTATGTTTCATTATTATGATGGTAATAAGGTGATAGAATAGTAAAGTAAGCCATATTTTCAGGGTTAGGTCATAGGTTGAGGAGTGTGGTGTGATCTAGTCCGCCTCATAGAGGTTCTTGAACCTCTTCATGATTGTATGATGGAAGATGTAATGCGTGCAATGCCATATTTTGCAGTATGTTAGAACTCTATAAATTTTGTCCAGCTGATAGAAAAACGATAGAGATAATTGTTTCAACCTACTTTAGAGCTAGGCACTAACCTACTCAACTCAAAGAGGGCTCTCTCATGTCACTTGATATATCTTTGGAAATCAATGGATAGATTTAGTTTGTTTTGGGGGTTTTTATAAATTTTTTGTCTAGGAAGGGGAGGGACACTTAGGGCTATGGATTCGAAATTCTGGAAGTGAATGAAAACAATGACTAGCTAGTAGAACTCTCTAGAGGATAAAGGCTAAATGAGGCAATGAATCTAAGTTGTAAATCATATTTAAGTAGGGTGTAGGAGAAAAGAGAAAACAAATAACTACATCAAAGCATTACTGAAATGAATTCTGACTTAGTTAAGAAGAAACATACATATTTTAAATTGCTTAAGCCGAGAGCATCATAAGACGAATTCTGAGATGTTTAACTCTCCAATTTAAATAGAATAAAGTGCAAATGGAATGTAGGAACACAAGAAACAAATACTATGAGAGAATACATGACTCATATCACCACCATTAGAATCTTTTCATAGAGAATTCAAAAATCTTCTGCATGTATATTCAGTTTCATCCCTAGAAAATTACAAAGTCCTCCTACTATGGGGGCAGGCCCCTCTCTAGTAAGTCCAACCATTCATTTATATTTTTGATAATATATTGAGATAAATTACATCCGGGATTCAAAACGAATCATCTTCCCCAAAGTTCCAAAAATAGACATCCATTACCAAGAAGGAGTAATGTACAACAACTAAATCCTATTTTCTAGGGGACGCTATAATAAAAAACTGACATATTTGAGATTTTCTCCTTGAATGCCACATGTCTGTATCATTACAAAATTCTCTGAAACATACTTAATTTAGCATGAAATCTATTTCAAATTAGCAATTTCTTCCTTTAAAGTGTCAAGCCAAGCAGGCTGGTTTTTTCCAACACTTTCAACTATTTCATCTTTAACCTATGTCTTCTGTCGCTTTCCCCTTTTCATTTTGATAGCTTGCATGTGGCACTCATCTACGTATCCGTTGATGATTAAATCCTTCATGATGGGATTTAATCTGACCTCTTTATCTGCTCCTGGCTCCTCTGCAAGCTTCGTTGAAATTTCGTTGTCAGTATTCGTGTGACAAGCTTTTCCTTCTTCTTCACTGATACATTTGTCATATTATTTGAATATCCCAGCTCACTGGATGCCGCTTGGTTTGTTTTATCCATTCTCTCTATTTTTACAGAAATCACGAGCTTATCTCCCTTAGCTGTACAGGAATTAGAAAGATGATTCGGTTCGTGGTTACCCCGTTTAGGAATGAAACATTAATTACCCAAAACAGAGTAATGCCATCCATGTTTTGAATGACAATCATCATTGATTGCAAATCGTAGGTTACTGAAGAAAGTACTAGCAAGGACAACGAATTATCACGTTTGGATATCAATTTCAAATGATGAGCCTTCGAGTCAGTTTTCTGGCAGTGCTTACCTGACATCATACAGATGAAAAGTACCCAAACAATTGTCCTGAGGTGATTTGATGGGCCGTCAAATTTCCCTTTCCACATGCAATCCTTGGATGTGACATATCTAATAATTTTATGACACGTGACATCAGGGTGGACTTGGGTGGTTTCAATCTTACCCAAATTTTCCCCCGATATGTATTTGGTGGCGCCACGTGCCCTTGAAATGAAACCGTTATATTCTTATCGGCCTGCCTCCAAGATATTAACTGGTGCACTATTTCTTTGCCCGATATTTCCTATGACCGTCGTTCAGCAGCGCCCACAATCCATGACCCATTGGGTCCCATCAACTTCACCTTTCCACTATATTTATCCTTGTCCGCTAGATATGGAATTGTCTGCTAGTCTATCACTCCTCCATACCGACTTAACCTCGTGCTAAGTCCTGAATTTGGGACTCCATATGAAAACTTTTACAGTGATAACATGGGCTCCAACTGGGGATGATATCCTCCCTGTGAGGTAGAAAATAACAGTAGACCCTGTGCCTTATCCATTGAAGCTTCTCTCACAACATGTGTGTGTCATGCTCTAGCCTGGACACTGAACGTTGGATATACTGCTAAAATATAACTGAATACTTTATTTTGGAATCTAAACTTGAAAATTCTTGATCGTCAAGCTTATTCACACCTACCTACACTACCTACTCAAATGTTCTACTAGTCAAGTGAAATCAAAATGCCAATGCAACCATGCCAACATTTCATCTACTGTTTGTTTAATTTGCACATGATTTCTCCAAAGCCTATTTACCAACAACTCATTTGAGAAGTTATATTTGAATTTGAATCTTAGAATTTTAAATATATTGGGATTGTTTATTGTTTCTAGTAAAAATGCAAATGGATCTTCCAATACATGCATAAGACTATAGTCATGTTTCACCTTTTCCACTATATTCTTTCTTTCATGTGATTTATTCTGTTGATTTCCATCAAGAGGCTGAAAAATTTGCTTAGACTGCTGAGAGTAACACCCTTTTGAATCATAAGTCATCACTAGCTGAAAAGAAACCACTGGTGTAAAACAACCCATATCCAATATTGACGTTGATTTTCCATTATCTTCATCACTGATCTTATAATCCATCCTAAGCCTTAAATTTTGATTGTTAGAATTTTCCACATAACATGCCATGGGATCATGCAAAATCATTTCTTCTTGATGAACGAACATAGAAAGACAAGCTTTTTTCATAAGTGTTTGTTGTCTTTGCTCTATTTCTTCTATTCTGAGAATATTTTCAAATGGAATGGCAGCAATAGGTTTGTCTAATCTTCCATGCATATCAACAAAAAAATTCATACATCCTTGAACATCTTTAGATATGACAACCAGATTATATGTATCAAGACTATCCTCTTGTTCATCGAACAATTCTGGTTTGGTTTTATTCACCTTCTGGAAATTTGCTTGAGGACTGTTATCTTGACTTATAGGTGAATGAAGGGGAATAAGTTCTTGTTCATAATATTCTTGCAAATGTGGAAATTTGACAACATGAACTATTTCACAGTCTGAATTTCTCATGGATGCATTTTCTAAACCATGATTTTCAAAGGGATCAAATAGAACAACTACCTCTTTATTTACTTTCTCTATTTCTGACTGAAAAATAGCATACACTGTTTTGTTATTTTCTTGAAACTCTATGCTAGTTGTTTGTTCACTGCTTGAAGTATCCATATATGTAGTTCCAGAATTCTCATCTCTGTCTAAGCCATTTAGAAATTGAACAACCACATCATTCATAGAGGAAGAAAGACAACTTTGAAACACTTTGTCTTGTTGGAAATCTTGTTGTATATCTACATTAAGTTCAGGGGAAGGGAAATGACCTTTTACAACACTTTCTTGACCAACTTCATCTTCATTTTCAAGCTGGTAGTTTAACACAGGATGCAAATCTGGACTGAAATAACCTTTCATGTAATTAGCCACATGATCTTTAAATGTATGTGAAGGTTGTTGATCTTCCTCACTGACAATAATTTGCTCATGTAAAGCAGTGCTATTGCAGTCAGACTTTCCTTCTTCCTCTATTTTCCCATGATTTTATTTCAACAATTCAAAGGAAGAAAAGTGTAACAACCCTCCTAACCTAGGACATCTACTCAGTCAACCGGTGAATTTTTTTTTTTTTTGAAGTGTGTGCGTGTGTATAGATGGAATTACCCCCTCGACTCTATGTCAACCCTCGAACCAACAGGACGCAAGTAAGGCGAACACAATCAAGATGACCCAACCTATCAATGCGACAACACGAGGCAACTTTTACGAACAGGAGGCTGGCAGCTAACGGCTGTAGGCAAAGACAATCACCAGGGGTTAGGCACAGTACTGTCACCGAACGAAGGAATCCGACAGTAGAGTCACAGTAGTGGAACTGTGCCTTTAAACAGCCCGAGACTACTGATACGGCACGGGATTCCTTCCACCGGATTACGCACAGACATACATACTAAGCAGCAAGAGGAGTCTATATCCCTGCCCGACACAGAACGACTACGCAGTACAAACACCAAGCACTACGAGATCAGGGACGACACGACCTCTACGGGAGACACAAGTCAGGAGGACTCAATCGACCCACCTCCAAGGGGACCCAACGACATCAATCAAGACCCAAGGTTCCTATACTTATTATTACAGACAAGGACCTCATCTTAAGGTACAACCAATCATTTCAAGTAAGCCTTTAATATCAGTGCGATCTAAGCATCGTCACGCACGTTCATTTAACAATTTTAACAGTGCCACTTGCATCCAGGTTAACATCGCAATTCCACCCATATTACATTTCAATTAAATAATATTGCGATCGCAAATAAACATTTCATTATCATTGCAGCTCTACCGACATTAATAATCAATTAATGGTTTTACTAATGCATTTAAATGACTACTTATCTTTACGATTCTGCCAATATTCTCTCAATTAACAATATTAATAATGCATTTTAACTACTACTTATCAATGCCAATCTGTGAACCTTCAATTA
>ML786875.1:595372-605973 GCA_009831015.1 Picea engelmannii | reverse complement strand
TATGAATAGTAACGCATCATAACATCGGTCAATCACATCATAATCAAATATATAAGGTCCAACATCAAAAAGGGTCCAGATCACTTGCGAGCAAGTGTCCTCAAAGAATAAGTGTCCTCAGTGTGCCAGAGCGGGATGTTACAAAAAGAATAATGGAAGATGGTTTTCATTTGCAATTCCATTGCATTTTGGATATTCAACATCATATCTGGAAGATTTATCATCTAGAACATTATTGACATTTTTCTTCAACAATTTGAAAGAAGAAAAACACAATGGCAAGGATCTTTCACCTGATTCAAAATATTCTTCATTTTCTTTACTTTTGTCATATGCACATCTTTCCATTTCTCTAGGTTGTTGAACACACTTCTTTTTAGATTCCTCTTTGACCAATTTCTACAATTCCTTGTAAAATTGTCTTAGTGAATGTGATTTGGCATAAACACACTTTTCTTTGTTTCAATGATGATCTCAACATTTTCTTTCAGCAATTCAAATGAAGAAAAGCATAAAGGCAAACAATTTCCTCCAACAATTTCAATACTCTCTTCTCTGTAACTATGATATGTAATCTGATTGCTCTCATTATATTGCTGAAAAAGAGCATTTCCTAATAGAGGAAATGCAGTTGGATGTTTTGGGAGGTCATTATCGTAATCATCATCATATTCATCATATATAGGTAAATCAACAACATCTGCAATATCGTATAACAAGAAAAAGCTTGGGACATCAATCTGTTCCTCAAAAAACTGATATGCAAACTCTTCTTCTTGACTGTCTACAACTGAATATATGAAACAATCAGCTCCATGCTTGTCATGGGGTGGATCAGAGACTACATAAGCACCTTCTCTTTCAATCAGTGGGATATAATTCTTTGCAAAATTGTTTTCATTCAGAACTTCAAGAGGACCTATGATATCATCAATTTTATGCCCAAGATTCCAGTCAAATGTTCTCTGTTCATATTCATTCTCATGTCCTGGAACACCCAACTCTTCACTCTGAATCTGTTCACATGCTAGGACATTGTGTTGAATCTCCTAAGCATCATTGCACATTTTTTGTAAGGTCTCAGGTCTTCTTTCCATCAGGAGGAAAGCCAGATTTGGGTGAAGAGTAGTGGCATACTAGAGCATGGCAACAACTTCAGTGGGTTGAATTTATTTGGGCAGATCATAATAAATACTGGAAAACCTTCTACTGAAAGTGGAAATAGTCTCATTTATTTTCCCTTTCAAGGCATAAAATTCTGCAAGATGGAGGTTTAGAGATTTCTTCTTACCCCAGAACTTCGAAAAAACACTCTTCAATTATTCCCATGAGCCAATGGTCTCTGGATACAAATGTCTAAACCATTCTTTGGTATCTCCTTTCAAGGATTGAGAGAAAGCCCTCATACAAACATCATCATGGTCAATCTCAAGAAAATCTATAAAATGGTCAAACTCTTGGATGTGTTTCTCAGCAGTGATGGCACCAAGTTCTCTGTCAAACACCAGTAGGTATTCATAGTGCTTTGGAAGAAAATCATGAAGGATGTGGGGTAATTTTAAGGGCCTGTATTTGTGTTGGGTCTTGGAGGGTGTTGGATCAAATACAAGAGGTAAAATATAAGCCTTGGTTTCATGCGGCTTATCAACTTGGGAATGGTTATCACATGGCTCAGATGGGGGATTTTCATCAAAATTATTAATAAACTGAGGAGCTATTTGTATAATATTAAGAGGAGGATATACAATTTTAGGATTATCATGGTCATAATTTGCATGAAGCAGGTGAAAAAGACTTTGTTTAGCATGTTCAGGAAACGACCAGAGGCAATTTACAACGAACAATATAATGTCTTGGAAAAAACCCAATATTAAGTACTTGTTTTCCTCCATGATTCATTTTCATACCTATGTCAAGGGATCTCATCTTCAAGCAGTGGAGTCGCCAATGATATTTTGGAATCTAGATTCTGCATCCCCAGTGGAGTTGCTAGTGAAAATTCAAATTTATTGATTCTTCTACCAGTGGAATCACCTTTAGACTGATTTTTCAATGTGTGGAGTTGCCAGAGCAGGAATACAACCAACATATTCCTAAGTGTCTACTGTTCTTCATACCTTAGAACTCAACCATGTCATTTTTTTCCAGGGAAAATTTTTCAATTTCGTCTCGGCAACGGAACCAGAATGTTAGCACTCTGTAAATTTTTTCCGGTTGATAGACAAACGACAAAGGTAACTATTTAAACCTACTTTAGAGCTAGGCACTAACCTTCTCAACTCAGAGAGGGCTCTCTCATGTCACTTGATATATCTTTTGAAATCAATGGCTAGATTTAGTTTTTTTGTGGGGGTTTTATAAATTTTCTAGCTAGGAAGGGGAGGGACACTTAGGGCTATGGAGTCAAAATTCTGGAAGTGAATGAAAACAATGATTGGCTGGTAGAAATCTCCAGAGGATAAAGGCTAAATGAGGAAATGAATATGAGTTGTAAATCATATTTAAGCAGGGTGTAGGATGAAATCGAAAACAAATAACTGCATCAGAGTATTACTGAAATGAATTCTGACTTAGTTAAGAAGAAACATACATATTTTAAATTGCTTAAGCTGAGAGCATCATAAGACGAATTCTGAGCTTTTTAACTCTCTAATTTAAATAGAAGAAAGTGAAAATGGAATCTAGGAACACAAGAAACACATACTATGAGAGAAGACAAGACTCATATCACCACCATTAGAATCTTTTCATAGAGAATTCAAAAATCTTTTGCATGTATATTCAGTTTCATCCCCATAAAATTACAAAGTCCTCCTGCTATGGGGACATGCCCCTCTCTAGTAAGTTCAACCATTCATTTCTATTTTTGATAATATACATAGATAAATTACATCTGAGATTCAAAACGAATCATCTTCCCCAAAGTTCCAAAAATAGACATCCATTACCAAGAAGGAGTAACGTACAACAACTAAATCCTATTTTCTAGGGGACATTATAATAAAAAAATGACACATTCGATATTTTTGCCTTGAATTCCACATGTATGTATCATTATAAAATTCTCTGAAAAATACTTAATTTATCCTGAAATCTATTTCAGATTAGCAATTTCTTCCTTTAAAGTGTCAAGCCAAGAAGGTTGGTTTTCTCCAACACTTTCAACACTTTCATCTTTAACCTCTGTCTTCTGTCACTTTCTCCTTTTCCTTTTGAAAACTTGTGTGTGGCACTCATCAGTGTATTCGTTGATGATTAAATCCATCATGATGGGATTTAATCCGACCTCTTTATCTGCTCCTGGATCCTCTGTAGGCTTCGTGTGAAATTTTGTTGCTAGTATTCGTGCAACAAGATTTTCTTTCTTCTTCACTAATAAATTTGTCATATTATTTGAATATCCCGGCTCACTGGAGGCTACTTGGTCTATTTTATCCATTCTCTCTGCTTATCTAGAAACCACAAGATTATCTCCCTTAGTTGTATAGGAATCAGAAAGATGATCCGGTTTTTGATTACCTCATTCAGGAATGAAATGTTAATCATCCAAAACATAGTAATGTCATCCATGTTTTGAATGAAAGTCGTCATCGAGTGCCAATCATAGGTTACTGACGAAATTACTAGCAAGGACAACGACTTATCATGTTTGGCTATCAATTTCAAATGATGAGCCTTCGAGTCAGTTTTCTAGCAATGCTTACTCAACATCGCACAAACAAAAATTACCCAAACAATTGTCCTGAGGTGATTTGATGGGCCGTCAACTTTCCCTTCCCACATGCGATCCTTGGATGTGACATATCTAATAATTTTATGACATGTGACATCGGGGTGGGCTTGGGTGGTTTCACGCTTACTCACTTTCCTGCCCCCCCCTGATATGTATCTAGTGGCACCACGTGCCCTTGAAATGAAACCACAGTATTCTTATTGTCCTGCCTCCAAGAGATTAACGGACGCGCTATTTCTCTGCCCAATATGTCCTATGATCGTCAATCAACAGTTCCCACTATCCATGACCCATTGGGTCCCATCGACTTCACATTTCCTCTATATCTAGCCCCGTCCACCAGATATGGCATTGTTCGCTAGTCTATCACTCCTCCATACCGACTTAGCCTTTGCTAAGTCCCGAAGATGGGACTCAATATGAAAAGTTTTACAATGATAACACAGTAGACTAAATAAAAGAGCAAAGAAGCCAAATCTTTGTGGATGTAGCCTAGGAGGGGGTGAACGACGATAAAACTTGTGTTCTATGTGATGCTTCTCGCATGTTTACTTTTTTTTAATGATTAGTTTATGAATGAATGGTTAAGCTAGATGTATTAGAATGCATGCATTGGCCTAAAGATGAATGAATCCTAGAAATACTTGAATGAATAACAAGATTAATGCATGAAGAATATAGAATACACCCCCAAATCCCCACTCATTCCTAGACTGCAAGAACTTGAGCATTGTAGTCACCCATAAATTTATCTCGGTTGAGACTGCGCAGTGCACTTTGTGCATTGTGTTGTGTTTTGGTTTACCAAGAGGGTCGATAGTTTTAGAGGGTTTTGTTGGAAACCTGTTGAGATCCGAACCTGGGTCAGCCCTAGAAGAGAAAGAGAACAATAACCAATAGGGATACTTGAACAAGAATATTCACTATTGACAAAAAATGAAGATGAAGAAAAAAAAAAGATGGCCCGATATACATCTACTATAACATTCCCTTTATCCCATGAAAAAGGATAATAAGGCATAGAATTAATAATTTCATGGGAAGAGGCCTTATCCTATCTATCTTTCATATGTACATTTCCCCCATCAAGTATTTCAAAAGGGGTCAGATCCATTGAGTCTATTTGAGTTGGATGGTGGGTGGTTTCCTGCAAGGTCAAACTGTTAAAGAGATCAGGATACAAATAAAAATAAGTGAAGAATTAAGAGACATAAAAGCTTCTATGGAACAAGAAAAATTTGTAGAAAGTGACTCCCTAAATGGTATTTCCTCCTCCTTAAAAACATCGTTGGATGATTTTGAATCGATGGGTTGCATAATAGGAATGGTTTCACAACCAACAAGTTCTTCCTCAATATGGTTTTCCTCATCCAAGAAAAGGTAGATTGTTGTGATAAAAGAGGTATGTCTTGTATGTTGATTTCTTTTCCTGAAGTGAAAAAATCAGCGTGATTGTCTTTCTCCTGCATCATATGAGAATCTAAAATGTCTTCCAAATTATATCATGGTTAGAAGAGAGAAGCAAGTCATAAGAATCATTAGAAAAAGAGGTTTCAATAAATGACCTATCAATAATAGGAAATAAATATTTCTCTATGTCACTTGAACTAGGAGAATTTAAAACATCACGACAATCCAAATCAACATAAATTAATTTCAAATCATCCATGTGTGAGGAAGAATTCATTTTAAGTGTGTCTAGATTTTCTTCATTAACAAAATGACCAGTTTTCAAGTTTTTCTCCATATCTCCCTCCTCCATCTATTGTGATGGGAAATAAGAGAGAGGATAATGAGATATTAACATAACCATCGGTGTGACCTGAAGTGTCCCATTATCAATAGGAAAAACCTCCTCTTGGGCTGCTACAAAAAAATATAAACTTGAATTTATAACACAAGAGGTCTATTTTTCGTCACAAAGAAAGAAAGAGGGAATGGAGTGATGAGAGGATACATATATTGCTTCTGGAAAATAATTTTATATCTGATCTATATCCCCCACACTAAAGAAGGATCCAGGCATATGAAATTAATCTAAACCATTAGCATTTTCAAAATTTTCATTTAAATCCAAATCAACATGTGGGGAAAGATTGAAAGATGATTTAGATTCTTCATTTAGTGGTTCGTATGTTTCATTAGCAAGAGAAAATATATAAGAAATAAAATCATTGTTAGAGGGCCTGTCATCCAAAGGAATTCTACAACAAAGATGAGTAAATCTGATAAAAAAATATTCAAGGGATTCATCTTCGTTCTTCTTAATATCTAAAATTTCTGCACACAAATTATCATAATCATAATTCTCAAAATCAAGCAAAAATTCACACATAAATTGTTTGCATGTGTGAATAGAGGTGGTTGACAAAGTCTTGCACCAGCTTTTAACCCGACCTGCAAAACTGAGAGTGAACAACCTGCAAATGGTATTTCCATCAGTAACATTGTGAGAACAACACAAATTTCAGAAATGTAAGGCAAGTCCAGTTGCAAATATTTCACTCTTGCCATCAAATGTAAGTTGTGACAAGAAATTTAAAATATTTCTAGGAGGTTTGGGAGGTACACCACCAGAAAAACACCTTCATAAAGGGATACGGGATGGATCCATTAGTAAATTAAAAAAAAAAATTAACAAGAATGACTCCACAGGATCAACTTTTCATCTAGCCCTCCTTCTAGCATCATTTCTATTGATGGGTCCAAATGGCCTGTCAAATAGATGAGGGAGAATGCCCGATGGAAGGTCCCAATCAAACCTACTCTCATTTGTTGTAGTGTTTCCTATGGGTTTATGGGCCTCGTTTCCGCTCATAATTAAAAGAAGAAAAGGAGAAAAACAACTAACTATCCCTCAAAATTTCTAAATAATCCTAATACTAAACTAACTGAAAGGAAACTAATCTAATTCTAACTAATTCTAACCTATCCCAGGAGAAAAAATAGAAAAGTGAGTACAACGAGAGATAATGTCATTAGAATCATAAAAACACCATGTATGCCAATGATATGTGATATAAACAATGTTGTAAATACACAAACAATTAGTTGTACAATACATCTATACCATTATTCTTGTACCCACAAGGAAACATGTGACAACATAAGCAAACATAATAGAGTGCAGAAATAGTTCAAACAACATAATCCTATCTACTCAACTAGAGGATAAATGCATAGAGAATAGTCTCCAATACATCCATCAACATCATAGATTTTCGAAATGCCTCTTGCTCTTTATTACTCAGAAGTAAAAGTACCATCTTTTGTTACAAAGGGAATAAAGTCCATGTTACATCCTATGAGTTCTTTTTTATTAAAATAGAGAGAGAATCTTCAGTTCTCATGGTTGTTCGTTTCATTTTTCCCGCAATTTATTTTTTACATTTTGAAAATGTATATGTGGGAGTAACAAATGGAATATGAAGAGATCCCTGTGTAGTTACTTTCGTCCTATGGTAGTTTACAAATGATATTCATTAAAAAAAATCATTGACTTTGCCCATTGGCATTATTTTTTGTTCCTTGAATTTTTTTGGCTGTTTCTGGCTTCAACTTGCTAAATGTGATCATTCTATATTCTTCTTATCTATATCATCTTTCTATCGAGTCCTTGTTGTCCTGGTTTCATTTCTTGTAGCTCCAGATATGATTGTTTGAAGTCTGCATATATGGTTCTTCATCCGAATTCAACTTCCACCTATGTTTTGCATTTTTGGACCTTTTATACTCTCAATATACCAACACTTTCCATCCCATCCTATTCTTCTCTTCTTCATATTTCCACCAAGCTATCCTGGGCCTAATTTTGTTACTTGTAGCTCCAAATATGATTGTTTGAAATCTACACAGTCCATTTCCCCCCCAAATTCTTGGTATGTTGTTCTTTGCAATTTATGATATTTTTTTTTTACTTTTTTGACCTGAATACCTCTTCCATTACATTCCTATACTCAATACCTTTCCAACAAGGTATCATGGGCTCAATTCAGACACCTGTAGCCAAATATATGGTCATTTAAAAAATGTTGTCTGGATGGTATTTCAGGAAGAGTTGGTCGGGTCGAAAAAATTGGTCGAGTTGGAAGGATATGGTTAGATCAGAAGGATCTGATCATAAGGGAGATGATTGGGTCAGGAATGAACTAATCGAAAGAGATGATCTTCATTGGGAGAATATGATCATAAATGTGTTGATCAAGTTGGAAAAAATTGGCCGGGTCGAAAGGAAATGATCTTCGTTGGGAGGATTTGATTGGCATGATCTGTAGCATTTTGGAATGGATTAATTCCAATGATGAAGAGAGTTCCAAGATTAAATGTGGTCCCAATGTGCCAAGTGGTAGGTTCCATGTCAACATCCATGTTAGAGCCACATCATATGGCACCAATGATAGGGGGCCACATGGCAGTGAGGTGGCAATGGTGGATGAAAACCTTGAAATGTTAGAAGGCCATAACTTTTGATATGGACCATGGATTTGAGCATGGTTGCATCCGTTGGAAATATATTGACTAGAAGAATCCAACTATGAGGTTTAGTTAAGGAAAACATTATAATAGAAGAAAGGGAAATATCAATAGGCCTTAGGCCTAGGTTCCTAGAAAGAGGGAAGACCAAAAGGAGAATCCAATAGAGATCAATCCGAAGAGGCTTGGGGACAGGTTTGTAGGAAAGGTGGATACAATATCCTTAGAAGATTATGACATCAGGAAAACAATAATCCAAGGAAATTTTCTTCTCCGAAATGGGAAACCCGGTAAGGATAAAAGTAAAGTTCCTAGATAAGGATAAAGTCTTTGACCTCATTACCGCAAAGGTGATAAAAAAAAAAAAATGGATGAGGCTTTGGCAAGACAAGGCTCAAGGGAAAGGTCATTCTGATAGCCTCGGGGGCTATGGACTTCGAGGTAACTAAAAGAAAATGTAATCTACTTCCCAATAAGGAGAAGCTATGGTGTGAATCAAGGTCAAAGGTGTGGAAAAGGATCAAGATATTCCCCCACAAGATTCTCAAGGCTGGAGTGGTGACGTGAAAGAAGTGTCTCTACAAACCTCCTCCTGCAAGACAAAAGAATGAGATCAACCATGCAATTAAAATAATACTAGTCAATACAATAAAAAATATAGTCCCTACCTTTAAACCAACTTATAAGAGAGTGTTAGGTTTATTCAGCAATAACATGGTTACTACAGATGAGTGTCCTGAAACTACATGTGCCAAGTCTTAACTCAAAAGAGAGATCATCTAGTATGAAATTTTGACTTAGATTTAGAAACAGGTGAGTATAATCTGCATGCTAAATGATAAATATGAAACATGAAGCACAAACATGCCAACAAAAGGAATATGCATAGTTTGATTTAGCCAATCACGACATGTAATAGAACAAACCATACAACCATATCAGATCACCAGGCACTTAGGAATCAATGAAAGGTTAGAAGATGACACATCAATTCCATCATACAAATGTCAACAAAAACGTGATAGGTCAAGAGACAACATGAATACATTTGAAATCATCAAATCAAAAGAAGTAACCAACACCCATCAAAGACAATCATCAATCAAGATAAAGACCCCCAACTTCGTCAATGTAGGCAAAGATATAACATTAGGCTCAAGCAGTAGAGGATTAGGTAATAGGTTTGAAATTTTAGTAGGGGGGGCGTTTCCTTTCGCATGTAAAAACAAAAGTAAAAGGGGGTTGTTGCGGTCACAACATAATGCAGAGAGAAATTTGAATCCCTAAGGGAAACAAAATACTTATGAAGAATTGAGGGATCTTTATACAAAGGAATTGATTAAGTAACCAAGCTTAAAATTCAGAGGTATTGTTTGGAAGGAGAAAAACCATTATTTCTACTATGCTAAAAAAATTAAGTATGTTGAGCTATGAAAAGGACACCATCATCACTATGTCAAGAGTTTCCCAAGGAAAACCTCATGCCTTATAATATGCCAAAGAAGGATGAAATCACTATATTTTTAAGTTAAAAAAATTGATTGTCATTGTTTAAGAAGAAGAACTACTAATATTTACATCAAGAACAAAGCATAACCTTTCATCAAGGATAACCGAAATTACCATCACTATCTTGAAAGGAATATGCCTATAATTTGAGAACAAGGAGATCCTCTCAATAGTCAATAAAAAATAGCCCTTCCATTTGTTGGAGACAATAATCATAAATACTTGTCCGTAGCCTTGCATCGTCACCAAATGATAAGTGCCAAAGAACAAAATTATGGCTAGTTACCAATTAGACATACTCTATTTTCTTATGGAGACTTAGAAATTTTTTATTTTGCAAAGGTATATCTATTGTGCACCTGATAAATAAGAATATTTGCACCATCATGAAACTTGATTAAACACTTGTCATGTACTAAATTTATCAAGAAGGTATAAATTGTAGATAGTAACATATATCTTGGAGAAAGAGATGGAGTAGTATACTTCAAGGGTATATTTCTTAACTTTAGATCCCTAAGCATTGCACATAGCATATTTTTGTGATTATATTAAGGTCAAAACAAGGAAGATTTAGTGTTCATAGGGTGTTATACTACCTTGATATTAGCGTAGTCAATGAGGTATAAACTTTAGGTAGTTTTTCACCACACCTCCTTCCAAAACATTATTTTGAGATAGGGACTACCCAAGATTAAGTTGGGAGTGAACATCAAATCAAAACAAGATAAAAACAATTGTTCTCACCATGCCTTGGTTAGTATCAACCACTCCATTAAGAATGGAACTTAAAAATAAGGCCAACCTCTAGAAATATGATAAGGAAATAATGGATGAGACACTTGGTGTGAACTTGGAGTTCATTGTAATAACATATTATCATATC
>ML786875.1:580745-592589 GCA_009831015.1 Picea engelmannii | reverse complement strand
ACCCCTTAATTGGGGCATATTATATTAGTAATTCTATTTTATTTATGTCAGCTTTAGGCCATTAGTTGTAATTATACCTCCTAGTCTCCTATATATACCAAGGAGACATTTTCATTTTGAATCATCTTGTACTTGAACATTTATGTGGGGTAAAAGGATGTTGCCCCCTCAAAGAGGCTTATTATCTAAAATTATATCTCTTTCAAGGCGTTGATTGCTTTTTCTGAAGATTTTCTATGCTATATTGATATTTGGTTCTTAACATATGGTATCAGAGCTCAAGGTCTTGGGGTTTCGCTACTACATTTGAGACACCTTGGAATTTTCACTATAAATTTGTTTCTACAATGTTTCAGAGGGAACATCTTGGAGGATATTTATTAGATGGATCAAGGTATGTTGGGTTCAAAATTCATCTCCTGAGGCCTTATAATTTCGGAGATACAGCCTGTACAAGATAGGGTTTTGGAATCATCCTGAATTGAGTCATTGCATAATTTTCGCTATAAAACCTTTTCTGTAACGTTTCAGACACTGAAATATGGAGGCTATTTATAGAAATTAGTAAGGTATCTGTGGTACAAATTTCAACATCTGGGTCATCTTAAATTTGTAGATACACCCTGTGTAAGATAGGGTATCTGACTAGTCCTATTGACTAGTCTCAAGAAGGTGTTCCATGTAAAAAAATCATAACTTCTTCCTAGAGTATCCAAATTGTGTGGAACTGGTTTCATTGGATTTGGGATAGTCTTTAGTATTTCTAGTGAGAGTTTCATAATTTTATATCAATTATTTTTTCTGGGGTATGCTATACAAGTGAGATCTCCCGGAAAGGCCAAAAATCAACAAGTTGTGGGGAAGTTACCATAAATTCCACTTGGCACATCCAATTTTGATCAGACCTGTGGTGTTGCAAAGAAGAAATATCAGAAAACTACATAAAAGAAAGTTTCATACCTAGAAGGGCCGAAACTTTGGAGATACAACAAAAGAAATATTGTCTAGCAGAACCACCTCAAAATCAAGGTTCAAAAGTGATACTTGGCCAACATGCCACCAAAAAAGGGAACTTCTACACCAAATAATCCTCCAGAAAATCCTACTTGGACTCTTGATGAAGGTGAATAAATGCGTAGGGACATAAATGAACTACAAAATAAGATGGATTCAATGGAAACTAAGTTGCATACTAAGTTGGATGGTTTAAAAGGGGAGATCATGGAAGTATTGAAAAATTTCGTAACATAGAAGACACATGAAAGTGAAAATGCATCCCATGAAATTCATGATGAGGACAGAAGGAAGGTGAATCAAGAATGGAGAAACTTCAACTTTGGTTTGAAGATGTTAAGAACCTGAATAGATCTGCAAATATAATCACCACAAATACTGAATACACAATAGATCCACAAAGTAAGATAAAAGAAACTACACTTTATTAGAAGAAAACCCTTGAGGTAGAGCAACACCATACAATGGATCCTATTATGGAAGGAATCCTCTCCTGTTCACTTGCCTCTTCGAGGGAGCATCCTCCTATTGAGCTACCGCTCCACAATACAATATTTCTCTTCATATCTCATTACATTGCTTGAACCCCTTTATATAGTTCTACCATCACCTAAGAACATTCTAGAGGAATTGTGAGAGGCTATTGGATTGGAATTTTCACTCTCTTTGGCTAGTTCTCTCACTTATGCTTTTGTTTATGGCTATGTCTTGGTTATGGTTGATGGAGATGGTGCACCAACCTTGGAAGGATTTCTTCATTGCTTTTTTGGTTGTTAGTCTAGCTTCTATTGCCTTTTAATGCTTGAAGGTATCATTTATTTCATTGTATTATCATTTGTTCAAGTTAAAGGTTCTATTTCCTTGAGACAAGTAGGGAGTATAAGGGCATACACCCCTACTTGTGTTTCCACCATTTTATTGCTAAGGGAATATTGCTTCATAAGGGTTTACTAAGAGGAGTATAATTTCATACACCCTCCTAGTTAAAATCCTAGCTAAGAGAAGCTTGCCTTGGGGAGTAAAAGGGTTTACACCGCCAAGGAAGTAGCCTATCTAGCATCTTCATAATCTCTTGACTCCATTAAACCCTTTCTTAAAGGCACTAGTCATTTACTTATTACATGGGAGAAATAAATCATTGCCTTGGTAAACATATAAATTTCAAGTTTTGAAGTTGTCTCTTTTGGATAATGGTTTTGATGCCTTGGGGATTCTTCCTCCCTTAGGGCATCCTCTTTCTCCCACAAATTCTTACTGTTGTAGTTAAACTAACCTACAACCATTAGGGATGCTTTAAACTCTAACCCTAACCGCTAATATCTCACAAACTAACCCTAGACTAACCCTCTAACTTTGCTAGTTTAACCTACTAACCTAGGTGCATCTATCGGGCTAGCTTTTGGTACTTTTTGATGGTTAGATTTTCTGTTGTACTTCATTGAATGCTACAAACATAAGGCTGATATACTGTTGCAGAAATTTACTTTTAATACATCCATCTTTATTCAGTCTTGAAGTGTTATTTTCGGTCCACATTGGTTACTAGTTTTATTGCTGGCATTGCTAACTAATATAGACCTTTCACTTGCTGATTTGGATGTAATCTATTGTTGATTTACTAACTTTTATGTTGTTGTATTTTAGGGACAACAAGATTAACTTTCTTATCCATTACTATACTTGGTTGGAAAAGTGTCTTTTCTTGTGTCTCAGGCGGATACAGGTGCACCGACAACTATCTCTTTATTCAGTATCCATTTACCTCTCTTCACTTACCATTTTCAACCAATCTTTTCTTCCATTGCTTGACCTTCCAGGAGACTTTTCCTTACACTTCCATTCTAACGCAGACGATTTTATCCGATACTCAATCCTCCGACTCACCCGCTCTCAGGATTGTTCAAAATCCCTTCTGTTGAGCCGAAGAGGCCCTTTAGATTCCGGAGTGTAATCCTTGCTCCAATACCCGATCCACAGGTCCTTCTTTACCCTTTACGGCCTTCAACAAATTGACTGTGATTATCCCCGACTCTCTATCGAGGTTTGGGGTTTCCCGGTTCCCGCTGTCGAGGACCTCTCGCCTCTCCAATCCCCGATTAGAGATGATCTCTTTTCACGCGCTAGCCCCTACTGCTATGCTCTGGTCCATACGACCATTACCTCGTGACCTTGGTCTTACCACTCCATCGGAGTTTCGGCACTTTCAATGTCAAATCACTCATGTCCCCAGGACTCGCCATTCTCCGATCCCTGATGGCCCCTTTTATGCGCTAGCCCTCCTGAGCTTAGCTCCCACTCATATGACCAACTCTCATGACCAATACCTTATCCCGTCGGGGCTACGGGGTTTGCGATGTCAAAGTGTTTATGTCCATGGGACTCGCGATTTCCCGATTTGCGACCCGTCCTGGATGTTTGACACCTGTCCTATCTGAGATCTACGACTGTGGTCTCCTCTCGCCATTTCGGGGTTCAAGCAACCTTGAACTCTCAGTCCTGAGACTCCCGATGTGTCGACGACGCCTCGGTCCTTTGACACCTATCTTCCACCATCTCCCGCTGTGGCCCACACGACTCCCTCAGCTGTCGGGATATTTCTTCTCGCAACCTCGCGATACCTACGCCCAAATCCTCGAGCCTTTCCTCGCGAGACTCCGATACACGATCCCTCGTGCAGATCCGACGGTCCTCCTACGATCCGGATCCAACGGCTAATATCCTTCTCGCTCCTTGCCCCTTTGCGACTTGGGATGCCCAATACTTGGGCCTTTACCCTGCGAACTCCCGAGTTCGTGAGATCTCTTGATCTCTGCCACGCGTCCTCTCCAGATGGACGGTCCCGATTCTCTCGCCACCTCGTCGTTTCGTGTCCTCGCGCCTTCGTGACTCTTGACACCCAATTCTCCGCTCTTTTGCTCACGAGGTCTCGACAGGCGATGTGCCACCTATCCGCTCGCCAACTCCTGTCGCGGATTTTCCCCTGTATATTGATGGTTGTCACGCGTCCTACTAGATGGACGATCCCGATTACGTCAGGATTTCGAGACTTCCAATGTCCCGTTCCTCTTGTCCTCAGGAACTCCGATTTTCTGATTGACGATATGCTGACGGGCGCTTGATCTCCGACACCTGTCCCTCAGAGGGATGGCTCTGATCTTGTCGGAATTTCTCCTCCTATCCACGAGGACTTAACCTCCGTGTAGCTTCCGTAGCTCCGACGGCTGTCGGTCCTCCTCTCCTGTGCGCTTTTTCTGGCGCTCCCCTGGATGTGAATCTTCAATGGTCCAGATCTGTTCTCTCCTGCCGATTTGACGACGACTGCTGCTCCTCTTGAGCTTTCACGATTTCTTCCCAGAATTGGGAGAACTTAGATTTCCCAAGGCCTCTGCCTTGTCTTCTTTTCTCTGCGAACTCCTCGACTGTGAGCTTCGCCTGCACATATGAAACCACTATCCTTTCTGAGCTTTTTATCTTTGAATCCTTGGGGAATGCTTCGACTCCCACGCTCCTTGCCGAGTCTTCAGATGCACACAGCGTGCTATCTCTTCTGAGCTTCTGCAACACTCAGACCCCTTGGGAGATTTTGTCCTTCTTCTCCCTCAGATGGAGAATGGAATGGATGCCCTCCTGGCTATCCTTCTACTCAAGCCTCTTCTTGAGTACCTTTGGGTATTCAACAACCCAGTGAAAGTTCCCTCAGTGGAACTTTCTTCAACTTCCAGAACTCAAAGAGTTCTTCCTCCCTTGTGCCCCTATGCACTTGCTCGATGCCCACCTGGAAGAGCTTCTCAAAATCCTCAGTGATTCTGGTCTTTCTCAAACTCTCTACAGAGTTCTTCTTCCTCTGTGCACCCCTGTACACACGCTCAATGCCCACTTGGAAGAGTTCTACAGAATCCTCCACGATTCTGTCTGCAACTGTGTTCTCACCCACACAGCCTTACCTCCTGAGGTGTTCAGCAACCTCACAGGTCTTCTTCCTGAGTTGTTGATCTCAGTTCCCGTGCCTCGGCACGCCTTTGTCTGACTCCTCAGAGTTCAGAAGTGCATCCTCTGTGCACGGCTCTCAGAACCCACAACGTTCTGTCACACCCTCCTGGTATGAAGCCTCAAAGACCTTCACCCTGAAATCAAACGAACTCCTGCAGAATGCATTAACGTAACATACATTCACAGCATATACAAAGACCACCTATAGACATCCATATAACACAGAATGACATGCAGGAAAAACTGTTTCTGGTTATATTAAAAATGGAAAATGCCTGTATTTTACAAAGGTGTTCCTGAGCTCTTTCTCTCTGGCTCTTCTCCTCTCTATCTCCTATCTAACTCTCTTCAAAATGAGATATCAAAATCTCTTTTACCTGAGGGGCTCTTAGTGCTTCCCTCCAAGTTCACCTATTCTAATCAATTACATTCAATGGGCTGTCTAGTCCAAAATCGGATCTAGATCTCAGGCGATCTATAATAAAGGCCGATCCTATCTAACGCTTGCTCAAAGGCACGACTTCCATGGCTCACCAGCCTAAAACATTTAATTACATTCATTTCAAATTTGAATAAGGTTGCGCCTCTCTTCAACCTTTGAATGTGTGTGCGCTGACGTGGCTGGCTAGCTGGCTGACGTGGAGAGATGCTCCTGCATCACGTTCATTCTTCTCATTCCCCCATAGGGTCATCGGGATTGCCTCCCTAGAGTGACCTAGTGACCCTTGAAGTGTGGGACCTACATCGAGGTGATATTGGGTGTATGATTCCCATGTTGTAGCACTTGCTTTGTGGTTGGGTCGAGCTTTTCCCACCCTACAACTTGCGCTATAACAAGTCCGATAAACCAATTCGATCTCAATAGACGTTAATCGTCATCATCAACAATGTTGTACATGTTGAATTTTATTTTTAATAATTTTTTACATATCTTATACATACATCTTAAATTTTATTTTTAATATCTTATCCTGAAATTATTTTTAATAATTTTTTACATATCTTATTCATACATCTCATTTATATTAGGGTTTTATTTTTGTATATTATATTGGATCAATTTATATCCTTGATCATAAATATTATATATCTCCCTCGTGTGTATTTGTTATTCGCTTTGTTTTTCTATCAATACAATAATTAAGTACATTTTAAGATTTTACATAATTAAATATATATAAGGATTTTATATAAATAATATAATTTTTAATTCAATATTTAAAATAAATTTATTATTATTTTTTAAAATATTATAATTAAAATAATTAAATATATATAAAAATTTTACATAAATAATATTATTTTTAAATTTCATTATTTAAAATAAATTTACTATTATTTTTCAAATTATTGTATTTTCAATTATTATTTAAAATAAATTTACTATTATTTTTTAAATTATTATATTTTCAATTGTTATAATAAAATATATATCTAATTACTTATTAATGACGCTTATAAACATTCTTTTAAACAGTCGTTGGCATAAAACATTTCAAAGAGCATATTGACTCGACCTAAGCTGAGCAGGGCAGAGGGGCGAAGAAATCGAATTCACAAAGCGAAGAAACCCAGAAAAACGCAAAAAATCTGAGTATTCATTTCAAAGAATCTAACAATGGAGAAAAAATCGCAGTATGGAGAAGAAATCACAGTATCGAGAAGAAATGGAGAATTATTAAGAAAATCGACTTGACTTGAGCGAAGAAATCGATTTGAGTGGGCAGACTAGCGAAGAAACCTTACTTATTGACTTGACTTGAGTGGGGCCAGGGGAAGTTTCTGGGAAGTTTCTAACAATCTAGAAAAAATCGCACTATGGAAAAGAAATGGAAAATTATAGGGAAGCAAACAATAGGTAGATCAATGTATTCAGATGTAATAAAGGTCAATATTAATAAGGCCTTTCAATAAAATAGAATAAGGCGGATGTAAGAAGACCTAATAGAAGCTTCCGCTTCTAGAAGGATCTTCCTCTAGATGCTTCTCTTAATAGACATATTTAGTATAAATAAGAGGCGAGGGTATGAGAACCCTAGCTTGGAGATTATTGTAACAGAGCGCTTCTCGACTGGAGGTTTCCCCCTCGAAGAGGCCTGTGAACATTGCTATCCGAATCAAAGTGCTATTTCTGTTGCTATTTCGTATATCATTTCTGTGTATTGTGAAGATTATGCTGGATATTTTACTGTTATTCTGTCATTTCTAGTATTTCATTTCTGTTCTGCATATTTTATATATCTGGTATCTTGCAGATCACCTCATTTCATTTTCATATAAGACATAACTCTATATGGAGGTTAATACCTCCCACAACTACCATAATATCTACACCAAGCACCTTCAAGGTTCATGCAGTAGATCAAATGCTTCACACTAGAGAAGCCATTATTTGTATCCTCAAGGAAAACTTGTTTATGGTGCAAAATTAAATGAAACAATAAGTTGATAAACACATATTTGAACATTATTTTAATGAAAGGGACCAGGTTTTTCTTTTCTCGTAGCCTTATAAACAAACATCACTCAAAGATAAAGTTCCCCATAAGATATCTCTAAAGTTCTATGGTCTCTATTAGATCATACAATGGACTAGTCAAGTCGCTTGCAAGATGGCTCTCCCAACCCACTCCAAGACTCATCTAAGCGTTCATGTGTCATGTTTGAAGAAAGTTGTGCGATCAAATTGTAAAGTGCAGACCGTCCTACCATAAATTGATGAACAAGGTTCAATTTGGATCCCACTAGAAGAAATATGGGATACCAGAGAGCACCAGTTGCACCAATGCACGATCAAGGAAGTATTGATCCAGTAGAAAGATATGCAATGAGAAGATGTCACATGGAAGAATAAATGGAGGGTAGAAAGCTTATTATGGAATCGAAAAAAATTATAAGTCAGCGTGATCTAGGAGGATCTTGGTGGCCACCCACCTATTCCATCTGGCTCAAAATAGTTTGTTTTCAATTTACTATTGTTAGTAGTTTTCAGTTCCTAAACTTCTAGGGCCGTTTTGAGGCCCTGAACGATTTTTTTTGTGGATTTGGGGCCCAAGCCACTGTCAAGGGAAATTTCTTGGGCTATTCTAAAAATTTTCTTCTCAGTTAGACCTTTCCAACCATGTATTGAGCACCCCAAATGGAGATCGTATGCAAAAATTACTCCCCCGGGAAGTTGACGTATAAATTACCCCCATCGAGGCCCGCAAACCTTTTGTCTTTTCTTCTTCCGGGGTCAGGGTTTTGGATTTTCATTATGTTAAAAAGGCCTTTAGACACTCATTTTAACAATCGTCTTCTTGTGAATGCGAGTAGCCATCGCATCTCTTCTCAGAGATAAGCTGCCACCATTCTAGTGAGTCTGTCACTCTGTATTTCTACAGTTTTGTACATTTCACTCATTAATAGAAATTGTGTATCACTGTGTCTCTGTGTTTATGGTTATATCTCTGTTACATTATTAGATACTGATATATCTTTGTACATTTATTTATTATTTCTCTGCTCTCATTTCATGCTGAAAATAATCTGGATTAGTGGTATCAGAACAGGCTGCTCTTGATCGTTTTTTTTTGCATGTCCCCGATGAGGTCTGAGTATACCAAGTTGGTTCTCAAACTTGTCTCTCTTGAGGAAAATCTCTCTCGCACGCCCAAGAAACCCTCTAGGGAGAAATAAAAAAAAAACGATGGAGCAGAAGTTTCTATTAATATGTTGCTCGAGCAAGCTCTCACGCAACAGAGGGATGAAATGATGGAGAATTTTTCCCACATCCTTCAACACTTGTCGATAATAGTAAGAATGTCTTCATCAAGTGGCCACTTTGGAAGAACCTCTCCTTTCAAGGTACAAATTAATTTTGATATTCCCGTATTTGAAGGATAGATAGATGCGGATGCCCTAGAAAAATGGTTAAATCTGCCAGAAGGTTATTTCTTTGTTCACAATTTCTCCAACGGGGAAAAGATCACATTCACACTCCTTAAGGCTCTCCCCCATGTCAAACATTGGTGAGAAACTTACTGGGAGAAACTTTCCATAGAGGAGTCTAGAATATATGGGTTCGAGCCCACTTGGGGATTTTTTGTGGATGTGGTCAAGGAGCAGTATTACCCTTTCGGTAACTATGATGACCAGTATGTGAGATGGACCACACTGCGGCAAGAGAGGGGCCACATAGTTTCAAAGTTCACAAATACTTTCCATACCTTGCACACCAAGATGGGTATCAAAGACTTTGAGTGACATCTAGTTCTAAAATACCATGGGGCTCTGCATAGGTACATCCAAACCGAAATGGATTTCTTGGACATCTCATCACTGGGAGTTACCTATCTATATGTTGTCAAAATCAAGAAGAAATGTAGGCACTAGATAAAATGGGAGTTTGGGTCTACAAATCCACAAAAATCAAAGCATGATAAAGACAACCCTAACAAACAACCTCCAGAAAACCAACCCAAGACACAGGAAAGGAAGGGTAACAGAAAGACGAAGAAGGACATTGAAAAGTGGTGTGATTTCCAAAAAATCCCCTGGAACAACACCGATGAATGTTGCTCAAAACACTCATTGGTGGTTGAGATCAAAGAAAAGGAGCCGAACCCTGATTTAGAATATGATTTAGAAAATAATGGGAGAAGATAGATCATCGACGCAAACCCCATTGATATTGTCGTGATCGCAACAATTCAACCAGAAGAACCATAAGATCCTAAAGAGGGGGAGCACTTTTTTTCATTCAAAGATGTGGGTGAAGAGGACCCCACTGCATTTTATTGTTGATAGAAAAAGCCAGAAGAACCTCATCTCTGCAGAGGTCGTCAAATAGTAGGGATTGTCAACAACACCACACCTGGATCCATACAACATTGGGTAGCTTTGCTAGGGACGAGAACTCTTTGTCAAACAACAGTGTCGATTATCATACAACATCTAGCCCTTCAAGGATGAGGTATTATGTGATGTTACCCCACTGGATGTCTGTGATGTTCTTTTGGGCTAGCCATATATGTGGAAGCACCATGCTATTTATGAGTCTCGACCTCGTAGTGTCATTGTTTCTCTGGGGGGTCATCTCTACAGAATACCAGAGGTATTTCCTACTACTGTCCCACCTAAATAGTGTCGCAAGGTAGTATCTCATACTAAAAAATTCATTTTCTTCACAATATGTTCAAAAGGTGAACAAAAGGACACTACAACCACTACAGCCTTGGTCTAAGCACCTTCTATCCAACAGAAGTAGGTCGGCAGGATTGTAGCTAAGAACAAAGGTTCCTTCTGCACACAACCATCTTAGGTATCCCGACTAGTTAAAAATCTCCAACCCCGCCAACAATTTGTGATAGTCTTCAACAAGCTAAACAAAACAACTTCTCCAGCAAGGCAAGCAACTCACCAAGATTTAGATTCAACAAACATTTTCCCCTCTCCATTGGGAACTCAATTCCATGGAGGCCATTGCTACTTAAGGAGGGAGGATTGATCCAAAAGGATCTCGGTGGCCACCCACCTATTTCAATTGGCCCAAAATAGTTTGTTGGCAATTTACTATTGTTAGCATTTTTTCGGTTCCTAAACTTCTAGGGTCGTTTTGAGGCCCTAAACGACGGTTTTTGGGGATTTGGAGCCCAAGCAACTGCTAAAGGCACTAGTATGAGCTAGTCAAAAATCATTCTTCTCGATTAGACCTTTCCAACAGTGTAGTGAGCACCCCAAACGAACATTGTATGCAAAAGTTAGGCCCCCAGGAAGTTGACGTATCAACAACCCCCATCGGGGCTCGCAAACCTTTTGGATTTTCATCTTCCGGCGTTAGAGTTTTGGATTTTTCTTATGTTAAAAAGGCCTTTGTAGCCTTATTGTAACAATCATCTTCTTGTGAATGCGGGTAGTTGTCACACCTCTTCTCAAAAATAAGTTGCCATCATTCTAGCAAGTATTTCACTATGTATTTCTACAGTTTTGTACAGTTCACTCATTAATATAAATTGTGTATTATTGTATCTCTGTGTTTATGGTTATATCTCTGATATATCTCTGTTACATTATTGGATATCTGATATATCTCTGTACATTTCTTTATTATTTCTCTACTCACATTTCGTGCCAAAAATAATCTGGATCACAATGAACCTTTGGGTATGAGATAAGAAGAAAGTCATCTTTGAGACTCTCGTCACTCCTATTATCTTATATGGTTGTGAAATCTAGAGTTGCGACATCTCTAGAGAATCATGTAGAAAGATAGAGCAAATCCAGAAACATTTTATAACTTATATAATCTCAAAATTAAAGGAAATACACCCTATCCTATCCTCCTCATAGAAGTGAGTCTTTCCTCCATTGAGAGCACCACTATAGCTAGGTACCTAATGTACAAGAACAAGATAAACAAGATGGAAGAAAAGAGGTTCCCTAAAATTGCTTTGAACTCTAGTCAAAACCACCTATGACTCAAGTAAGAGTGGCATAAAGATGTCAATATTTAAAAAATATGAATTAAAAAAAATAAAATGCAAATATTTAGATATTTAAAAAATTCAAAATTCAAATGGATTTAAACTTTTACATATATATAAATATTTGTATTTTTTCTTAGTTTTAATTTTAATTTTTTAATATTTTAATTTATAAATAAAAATGCTACACATCTAATTTTTTATTTTTTTTTAAATTTCATATATCTCTTTTTTTTGTTTGGATTGGCCTATGGCTAAGATGCCACCACCCAGGAGAACTAAGTGCTTACCCCACGACAACTACATATCTCATAGATACATCTCATTTATATTTATATTAATGTCTTTTTTTTTATACTATATTGAATTAATTTAT
>ML786875.1:530582-580695 GCA_009831015.1 Picea engelmannii | reverse complement strand
TTTAATATATATATATATATATATATATATATACACATGTCAATGTTAGCCTTGGAGTATGGCCTAAAACTGCTTCTGCTTGTTTTAGGATACAACCCAAGACCCAGAGGCATTAGCAGCGGTGGTTTGGTTTTCCTTGAATAACCATGATGAGTCATCCTACACTAGGGATAGAAGCCAATAATGACTATCCCCACTACCGATTTGACATTCTGAGCTATAATAAGTTTTCCCACTCTTTACAAAAATAAACATATCAATAGGTATAACAAATTGTTTAAAGTTTGAAGCATCGAAACGCTCATAAACGTGGGCGAGCAATATCCATCCTGGATATTGGCCGCCCATAAACATGTATGATCCGAAGATATGTATCCCAGAGTCGTTGCTATAAAAACATCACAGAGAGCATATTGACTTGACTCGAGTTGAGCAGGGCAGAGGGGCCAAGAAACTATATGTATTGAAACGCAATTACAGAGAGCGTATTGACTTGACTTGAGTGGGGTATCTAGAAGGTGAAGAAATGGAGAACTATTAAGAAAATTGCAGTATTGACTTGAGTTGAGTACATGATAGATGGGCGAAGAAATTGACTTGAGTGGGCAGAGGGTGAAGAAACCATGCGTATTGACTTGACTTGAGTGGTACAGAGGGGCAACCAGAAGGCGTTTACATAGAACTGATCGTATTAACTTGATTTAAGTGGAGTAGAGGGGCCCAAATTTCATCCATTAATGAAGTCTTGCGTAGATTCCATGAATAAAGATGAAGACACATACGTTAGAAATCAAATTCCATCTTCTGCCAAATTGGACGAGAGAAGAGAGATTTCAAGAGAAGCTACTAACTTGACTGAAGTGGCGCAGAGAAGCGAAGAAACCGGGCAAAAAATTCCAGAAAAAAAATCGCAGCATTCTTTCACTTTTTTTTCAATGAAAAAATTCCTCTTTATATTCATAAAAATATAATAGTTTTCATACATTAGACTTTTCGAAAATAGAAACCATAATCAAAATCAGGGATCTTTGCCTTCTACTAATCAAGACTATGCCAATTACTTCATACAAGAGCCAAGAGCCGACTTTCGAGGTCTAATGAGTAAAACTCATATTACATATATCCAAAAAAAAAAATAACAAAACTAACTCTGTACTCAGAATTAGAATAATTTCAAATAAAGGGAAGGGCCCTCATTACCCTCCTCCTAGTGAGAGTAAGCAATTTGACATGTCATCTTTAAAAGAACATTTTTTTATAATATATCTGCTTCCATGTTATCTTCTCTGTATATGTGGTCAAAAGACAGATCCCTGAAAAACAAAATAGTTTCTTTAATTATTTCTTTCCATCTTACCAATGCCATTGCCTGGAGGTCTACCTTATTTTTGAGCCAATCTATTACGATATTTGAGTCCCCTAGCAGAAGCATATCATAAATAGACAGTCTATGTTCCAAAAAAAGGGAAGCCCAAGCCCCCACAAGTTCTGTCTGGGTGTTTGATCATTGCCCGCAGTTGAGCGTCCATTGTTATGATGTGTGACTATTTATCAGTATCTTGCCTCCAGCTCCGCTAAATTTACCACTTTGTTGCACATCTCCGTCAAACCATGCAATAGATTTTCCAGTTGGGAGAATAACTTGAGAAATGCGCACTGGAGGAACTTTAGCTTTTTTTCCATATGTATTAATAGATCCTAAAACTTTGATAACTACCTTTTGTATGCAAGGAGATCCTTCATCAAAGATTGTTAATTATCTTTCGTTCCATATATACCAACTAATGAAAGCTAGTAGTGAAGAGTAAGAAGGATTTAATTTTATACAGTTATCAAAACATTCGATCATCGATGAGCCAGTCAAGCCCCTGGGTACCTTTAGTGTATGAGTAACCTTATTCCAGACAACAGAAGTAAAAGGACAGTTCACAAATAGGTCTTGACCTAATTCGCTTGAATTTTTGCATAAGATACATATGTTGAGTCCCTCCCAACCCCGGTTTTGGAGACTTTCCCATATACGGATCTTGTTTTCTGGCACCAACCATGTAAATATCTTTATTTTTAATGGGCACTCTCATTTCCAAATATTTTTTCGCCATCCCACAACTTTGGTTGCCCAAATCTTTGCTGCCACCACATCATATACATTTTTTACCAAGAGTTGGCCAGTATTGTCTCCTCCTGTCCATAAAAGAGCATCCAGACGATCCTGTAGTTTAATGCTTAAGCATATCAAATTATTCCTGAACTTTTCCCATTCTGCTGCCTCATCTTCCTCGAGCTCCAGATTGGCATCATCCACCCAATATGTGTAGAAAGCTCCCCGAGTTAGATCGCATCTAGCTTGGTGCAGATAATATATTCTATGGTGATTCAACTTGTCTATAAGACGGGATGATAACAAAGAATCGTTACCCATGCCCAAAATGGCATCTCGCCCTAGAACTATAGACTTCCCAGATCCAGGATTCCAGGCTATCCATTGGAGTACAAGTAGTAGAGAGTTTAGTAGATTTTTCCAGGTTTGAGACCCACCAGACATTTGTGTTGATGTAGATCTAAGCCACATATGCACCTGTTCATGAGGAAGATACTTATCTTTAATCACCCTGTCCCATATACTCAGTTTCATCAATACTCTCCAAAGAGTGTTTGCAGCCATAGCCCTGTAGAAAATGTAAAGGTTTCTCAAACCCCAACCACCAAAAAATTTAGGCTTAGCAACCATTTCCCGTCTGCACAAATAGAAACTACTTCTCTGCTTATTGCATGACCAAAGAAAGGAAAAGACAAACTGCCTAAGTTTATTCAATACCGACAAAGGAATTTCGGCTAAGGCCAACCAGTAAACTGGTAAACTTTCCAAGACTGCTTTTGCAAGAATGAACCTTCCTCCCAATGATAACAGTCTATTACACCAATGGTTGATTCTGTGCTCGAATTTTTCAATGAGCCATCTCCAATCCTTCGCTCTATAGCTTGCTAATTTTAAGAAATATCCTAGATAAGTGAAGCTCCCTGATAGATCTTTTGAATCTATATTGTAAAGAGATTTCAACTCTTCTATAACTTCATTTTGTATGCTTGTATACAGAAAACTAGAATTTTGTATATTAATTCTCAATCCATTCAAACATCTTATCATTTGTCATGATGATCACATCATCCACAAATAGCAAGTGTAAAATCTTTAGCATCCTAGAAACTTTGATCCCAGACAGAGTGCCTTCCGCTTGGCCCTGTTTCAACAAAATACTGAGTCCTTCCAACACAAGGATGAATAAAAAAGGTGACAAAGGACAGCCCTGGTGCAACCCTCGCCCGCTCTGGAAAAACTTTGTTGCTTCCCCATTTATCAATACCACAAATACAGCAATGGAAATACACCCCATGACCCAGTTTGTAGTGACCAACCCAAATCCACATTGCAGGAGAATAAGGTGCAGAAATTCCCAATTAACACAGTCGTAAGCCTTCTTGAGGTCCAGCTTCAAGATGATAGCTTGTAGGTGTTTTATCTTTATACTCTGTAGGCACTCCTGTGTTGTACCAATATCATCAAGGATCTGTCTTCCCTTGAGAAAACCAATATGCTCTTCAGAAAGGGTCCGAGAGAGAATGGGGCGAATCCTCCAAGCTATGATCTTAGTAATAAGCTTATAACATAAGTTACATAGAGCTATTGGACAGAAATCCTTAAACTTTATGGGATGATTAGCCTTAGGAATCAAAGCAATAAAGGTGGTATTAAGTTTCTTTTTCACTTCTCCTCTGATTCTCGTCTCCTCCACCATATCCGGCAAATCTTGGCCAACTAAATCAAAATAGTGGAGGTAGAATTCGACTGTCCACCCATCGGGTCCCGGGCTCTTTTCCTTTGTAAATCATTTTAACACCTCAAGAATCTCCTCCTTTATGCATGGTTTTTCAAGGTCCCTAACCTCCTCCTCCTTTGCCATATGTGGAAAGAGCCTAACAATATCGACCTGATCACCTAGGATATTCGTTCCCGCTGCCTGATAGAAAGATTTGAAATAATTTATAGCCAGATTTTTTATGTCTTCCTGTTTCTGATAAATCCTTCCTACCTCATCCTCAATCTCCCACAAATTCTTTTTATTCCTACGAAAACTAGCAAAGCGATGGAAAAACTTCGGGGTTTTGTCGCCACTGGACATCCAAATCACCTGACTTTTCAGTCTCCGTCGCTTCTTTTCAGTCTCCACCACTCCTCTTTCTTTCACTTAAACGGTATAAAAATTATAATATAAAATATAAACTTAATATTATTATATTATTAAACTTAATATAAATGTGTTTATTTATTTATTTTTAAAATTTAAAACTAAAAATTATAATATAAATATAAACTTAATATTATTATTATTATTAAACTTAATATAAATATGTTTATTTATTTATTTTTAAAATTTAAAACATAATATTAAAGTTGGTTAGACGGATCTAAAAGTATTGGGAAGTTTAAATTTGCATGAAAATAATCCCAGAGATATATTGGTTGGAAATTTTCAAAAGAGTTTTAAAATACAAATAATGTAGAGAAATTATTTAATTGTAATTATTCCATAATGTAATTTTTAAGTAAGAATATCGTCTTAGGTAAGAAAATCCCAACGTTGGAGAAAGACAAATCACCCGGTTTAGTCAAATTCCATGGTCCATCAAATGTTGAGTTGGAAAAAGAAATCAATTTTTTTTTTCTAATAGAAAAATGTCTCAAAATTATATAAGGTATAATTTCTTTTACATAGCGGTATCGATTCAACACGATACAATAAAGGAACAACCATTTGAAAGATTGGACTTCACTAGATACAAACGAAAATACAATATTTTTCACACAATAAAGATCACAACTAAAATCTGAAATGAGGATAGGAATTCTGCATAAAGAATCTATACTCTCCACAATACAACCCAGCTTCTCCACACGCAACTCGATCACTCACTGATCTAAGAGCTCAAGCTTCGAAGATATTAAGGTGGGTAAGAGGGATTTCTTCCCCATTGTCCCAATGATAAACTGACAGACTACCTTTAGGTTCCTTTAGTGCCCTCTTTGATAGTAAGTCGGCCTCTTTATTGTGCTCCTTGTAAATGTGTTGGTACCTTATATCTTTAAAATTTCTTGCCAGTTCCTTTGTTTTAATATTCCAGCCTTCGATGTTCACTGCATGGAGTTGTCCCTTTTGATTAATCCAGTAGTCAATGATAACTTTCGAATCCCCCAGGATTTGGATTTTTTCAATCACCCAAAGCGAAGCCAAAGTGAGAGTCGCCCACAATCCCATGAGCTCAGCCTTTGTGTTGGTACCCACTCCGCAATTTATGTACCATTTAGTAATCCTCAAAGCATGAGTCTTGAAAAAACCTTCTGTTGCACAACACTCCCCAGTTGAAAGGGTTGCTCCATCGAAACATGCCAAAGTGAACCCCTCGGTTTGAGTAATATCACAAACTCTATTTGGGATGGGGTTAATGATAGCTGGCTAACAAGAGAAGGTAACTGAAATCTTGTGCACTACTAAGAGCTGAGAAGGAGTGAGATCTTAAAATAAAGTCTTATTTCTCTCAATCTAGATGTGCCAGTAAACAATAGTTGCCAAACTTGCAGGAGCAGATTTTTCTGTAGTCCACTTATTAAAATAGTTTGAAACCATGGTACCATCCCACTGGATTTTAAAATGGGAGATGTTATATAATTGGAGCCAAACTGCTTTTGTGAAGGGGCAGTGAAGTAATAGATGGTTAGTAGATTCAGAGTTGCAATTGCAGAGCTTGCACACCCCTGGACCTTCCCAACCTCTTCTCTGCAGCACGTCCTAGGTAAGGATTTTATCATACACTGTCAACCACACAAACTATCTAACTTTGAGTTGTATCGGCCACTTCCATAATTTGAGAATCCATGCTCTGTCACACTTGTATTTGTAAGGATTTATGAGCACCTGATAGATATTATTTGTTGATATAGCACCCGACGCATCTCCACCGGCCCACACAAGGGTATCTTCACAGTTTCGAAGAGCAATACCTGTGTCCCTTAAGGAAATAGTGAAATAATTCCATTACATTGCGTCTTGATCACAGAGATCCAAGGATTCACTAGTGTGTCACCTACCTAGAAATGAATAAAGACTATCAGTAATACTCGCCTGGGATAGTACTATTATTTGATTGTTGTGTAGATGCATATGCAGGGATTCTGAGAGAAAAGATCGATCCTCCAAACCACTGATTTTGTCCCTGCCTAAAGAAATCGAGATACCTGAACCAAGACTCCACCACAACCAATGAAGGATCATGCAGATATTCCTGGTCATGCCATTCCAGAAACTCGACGTTCTTTTCTGTTGTTGGGTAGGCTTACAGAGCCAGTCAATGAACGAAGTGTCCCCCAGGTACTTACCCAAAAGTATTTTGTGCCAAATGTTGTCAACAATTAGCGCCCTCCAAAACATATTAACAAGTAAAGCAGAGTTGAAGGACATGATATTTTTAATCCCCCATCCTCCACAGTGTTTCGGTCTTGCCAAGAGATCCCATCTACAAAGATGGAAGTGAAACATTGCCTTTTGTCCACTCCACAGGAAATCATACATTAACTAACATATTTTTGTTAAAATAGATCTAGGAATCACTTCCATAGACATCCAGAACATTGATTAACTCTCCAGCATAACTTTAACCAAGATTAATCTACCTCTGATCGATAGCCATTTATTACACCAAAGCCCAATTATTTTTTTGATCTTTACCACCAGCCAACCCCAATCTTCATTTTTGGAAGATCCCAGCTTTAGATGGTAACCTAGGTACTTGATGCCAGAATTCAAAGCTGCAAATGTAAACGGTAAGATGGATTTAAATTGAGTTAGCTCCATTTCCTCAAGCCCCCAGTAGTGGACTATAGTCTTTGTAGAGTTTATGAAGAGACCTGAAACAAGACAATAATCTTGAAGAATGTAAAAGATCACTCTCCATTCCAACGGATTTGCCTTGGACATTACAAGAACATCATCGACAAACATTAAATGGATGATTTTCAATAGTTTTGTTACCTTAATACCTAAATTACTGTGATCATCGCTTCATCTGGATAACATCAGGCTAAGGCCTTCCATAATCAAAATGAACAGATACGGGGATAAATGGCATCCCTGACGAAGCCCCCTCCATATCTTGAAGTAATATGTTGCCTCTCCATTGATCAAAACTGCAAAACTAGCACTAGAAATGTAGCTCATTAGCCATCCCGTTAACTTAACCCCGAAGCCTATGGTGAGTAAAATCAACCTTAAGTAATGCCAGTCTATGCTATCATAGGATTTTTTAAGATCTAACTTCAACACCAGAGATTTAATGTTCTTTTTTTTTATGTTGTGGAGGCTTTCATGGGTCATACCAATAGCATCCTGGATTCTTCTACCCTTCAGAAACCCTAGTTGTTCTGAAGAAAGACACTTTGACAGAATCGGCTTGATCCGATTTGCAAGGATTTTTGAGATCACCTTATAAATAAGATTGCATAAAGAGATTGGTCGGTAGTCATCAAAGGACGTCATCTTGTTTACCTTCGGAATGAGTGCCAGAAAAGTGGAATTGATACCTCCACAAAGTTTTCCTTTTGTCCACGAGTCCTCCACCATCTTGAGGAGATCACCTCCCACAATATCAAAAAAATAAATGAAGAACTCTGTTGTCCACCCATCTGGGCCTGGGCTTCTCTCTTTTTTAAAATTTTCTAGAACAAACTTTATTTCTACCAGAGTTACAGGATTAAAGAGTGTCTCAGCTTCATTCTCTTCCACTATCCTAGGATAAAGGCTCAATATCCTAGCTAGCTCAGTGAAGTTATATGTTTCTTGTGCTTTAAATAATTGTTTAAAATAGATAACAACCTCTTGTTTTATCACCTCTTGATTAGTTAGGTTATCTCCATTGTCCTTTATTAAATCCCAAACATGCTTCTGGTTCCTGTTGAAACTGGCCATTTTATGAAAAAAAATTGTATTGGAATCTCCACTTTTTATCCAAGTAGCCCTGCTACGGATACGCCAAGTCTCTTCCTCCCTGCGGAGAAAACTGTTCCTATTAGTTTCCAATTCATGGAGATGCCTATCATCCTCCAAGGATAAGCGACTCTCAATAGATTTTAATAAGAGCTGCTCAATTTCCAATTCCAAATTATCCAATAATAGACTGTCTTGCACCTTGACTTTTGTTACCCAGATTTTTGTTTGTTTCTTGAGCTCTTTAGGTTTCCAAATCATCTGCGACTATTTGTTACCCTCCATCATAAAGTGGGGATCCTTCCAGATTAAATGGACCAATTTTACAAAATCAGAATCCTGCAACTGGAGCACATTAAACTTGAAAGGAAACGCCTTATATAAAGGTGTGTTCTCCAACTGGATAAGAATAGGAGCGTGGTTAGAGATAAAGGGATATTCCACCCATGATCTCGATAGGCCAGCATTGGACAATAATCCTTCAGATACTAAACATCTATCGAGCCTTCTAGCAATATCATCTTGACCGGATCGGCCGTTACGCCATGTTGGGACCAGCTTAGTCGGCTTGATATCGACCAGCTTCAAAGAAGTAAGTAAGTGTCTGTAAAACTCCTCATTTGAACCAGAAAAAAAGGAACCCCCCCAGTTTTCATTCGAGGATAAAATGAAATTGAGATCACCAGCAATAATGAGATTTGGAGTAGAAAGAATACCACTATTTGCTACAGAACTTTAGAAGAGCTTACGGTCGTTACACGACCCATAAATATTAAGAAACGCCAGCTTCTTTTTGGAAGAAATACAACTTCCTGTTAAAAAAATAAATCCAACCGCCAGGAAAGGGTTTAGATCCAAGGAATTTGGGTCCCAAGCGACCAATAACCCACCAAAATATCCTAAAGAGTTAACTGCAGTCACAGCCCAGGAAGGACGAAGAAGAAGCAAAAAATCTCGTGCTTTTTGTTCATCTGAAAGAGTCTCTTGTAAAAAAATAATGTTCGGCTTAGTGTGGTCCAACAGTATACGTACTGAGGTAGCCTTGAGGGTGCCTCCAATCCCCTGAATATTCAAGGAGAGAAATAACATCACTTTTCCCTCACCAGGGCCTTCATTTCTCTAAGGGCCCCAGTATCCAGGGAAGTAGGAACAATTTCATCTGCTTGATTGCTAGAAACCACCTGTTTTTTCAAGAGCTTCTCGTCTTGATCAGTGAGAGTTTGGATGCAATGCCATGAGACCATGCAAAGGCCTTAAGTCCCCTTCCTGGAGCTTGCAAGGAGGATGAGCCAATATCCCCTCTGTTGTCAACAACTTCCTTTCCAAGAAAAATGGGCAGCGGCACAGGGTCACGGGTCTCAGTTTGGCTAGGAACTAAAGAATCTAGGGCCATGGAGAGAGTCAAGTCATCCTCCTCTACCTCTCTAAAGCCTATTAATATCAGAGGGACTCTGATCGCTTCGTCCAGGGGACGGTTAAAAGGCATGGATAAGTTATTAGATGAAGGGAAAAGGGAGGGTAACAAGGGGAGGGTAGCAGATAGCTACATGGGAACTTCAGGCTGGTGTATAGTAGTAAGAGGACGAGGAGAAGGCGCAGCGAAAAAATGTTAGTGAGAGGAGGAGAGGGAGGGATCCGAGTGAAGAGGTTCAAGAAGGGTATCAGTCGACCCGGGCTCCGAAGTCCTCTTCGATAGGGTATTAGCCAATAACCAGTCTGATTTATTTAAAGCCTCCTTCTCCTCAGTAGACAGGGATTTAAACAAAAGAGGACAAAGAGCTTGTAACTTACCAGTTAGACTAGATTCAGGCTCAAGCGGAGGAGAGGAGAAAGTGCCAGAGGATTCATGTAAAAAACTCAAGGAAGCATCAGTTTCAGTATAAGCTGGAGGGCTTCTCTGTAGTTCAGAAGCTTCAAATGAGCTCTCCAAACCCTTCCCCGAATAGTATCGATGAAGGTGACCCATCTTGCGACAAAGGTTGCATCGGAAGGGCAGCCTGAGATAATCTAGCAGCTGAGTGATCCTCCGTCCTCTCCACTCTATCTCTAAGGTTTTCAACAACCCACAGAAGATGTCCATCTCCAAGAGAACTTTACCCAATTTCGCACAAGGTCAGAAAGAAACTTGGAGTCCAGTGCAATGAATCTCCCCAAAGAATCGCCAATGGCCCATAAGGCTCCTTCATTCCATAGATATAGCGAGAGACTCGATAAGAGTACCCAGAGATGCCTGAACTAGAAGTAATCTGTATCAGGGTTGAAATAAATCCTACAACATTTTTATCATAAGACTACTTCCCCCAAAGACCCACAATGAACTCAATAAGAGGGTAGTGTCCTCCAGAGAAGTGAAAATAAATCCAATCCAGCCTTTGGTTAAATAGATAACCTTAGGGTGGTATCCTAGGAGAGGTAACCACTGGGTTTTTATCCAATCCTCCAGAGAAACTTTACTCAGAGATTTATAAGATATCCGCCCAACTAGAGTGCAGAGCGCCATTCTCCAAGTGTCTTCTAAACCCACATCATTTCCTAACACCAAAAGTTTGGCCTTCTTGTTGGATTTCCACTTCTTTCGATGGAAAAGGGCAGACTGAAGATGAACACAAGGTTCTCTGTGTCCCCGTAGAGAAGAAGAAGGGTACAATAGGTCTGGGGACACGAAGGTCGACTGTGTGCCTGCCCAAGGAGTGTCTGAAGGAGGGATAACAGGCTCTAAAGAAATGGAACTACGCAGAGGGGGAATAGGAGGACTACAGAGAGGACTAGTAGAGGTTAAATACCTATTAATGGTAGGTGAGAAGCCCACAGGCCCACTCTGCATCTTTTCCACTTTGTCGAAAAGCCCCACTTGTCTCCAGGTTTCCTCATCATCTAGGCTCATAAGTGACTTGACCTTTCGTTCCAAATTTTTATTGGAGAAGCTATTCATTTTGGCCCATGGCCCACCAGATGCCAGTCAAATTGACACTACAGTAGCTGACAAGCACTCAGTCTAAATAGAAAAATCAGTATGGTCCGTGACTCAAGCAAAAAGGCCCTCTTCTGAACCAGCACCAGTAAAAGACAGCTAGAAACCCGAGACACTCGGGAACAGGGAGCCAATAAAGGAGAGAGGGAACAATCAAAAGAACAAGGCTAAAAACAAAAACGATCTATGAGAAAACTCCTGCTCGGAATCCGGGAAACAAGTTAGACAATCGAGTTCCAAAATGTGTGTGACCACTGAGTGATAACCCAAAGCTAAAGCAACAATAAACGAGGAAGAGATGTGAGATTCATAGTCTGTATCCACACATCAGGGAGGCAATGCTACTGTAAGTCACGTAACTAGTAAAGGTTCTGAAACCGGTTTGAAAAGGCTTCCCGCCCAATATCCGTCGACTCCATATTCATTCGAGACTTGTAATATCGTCCCAAAAGCAAGTTGAAGAAAGTTCCCAAAGGAACCCCGAAAGCAAGTTGAAGTGGAAAGTTTCTATACAAAAGAACGTGTTTGTATTTGTGTTTGTATTTACATGGATCACCTATTTTTTTCAAAAGAAATCGACTTGAATGGGCCAAACGGGCCAAGAAGTATTAAGAGACTCTAATGTCTGCCCGTATTGACTTGACTTTACCGGGGCGAAGAAATGGGAGAATGGGCAAAGGGCCAAGAAATCAACTTTAATTGGGGTAGAGGGGCCAAGAAATCGAGGGATTTTTCATCAAACACTATAAAAATACAAATTTCTATACCTTCCAAGTTTGAAAAAATTATTAATATCTAAATTTATATAATAATTAAAATTTTCAAAACATAAAACATTCTTCACAATTCTATTTATCATTAAATAACAAATAACAATGAAACTTAAATTCTAAAGTGTATTTTAATATATTTTCCAAAATCTCCTTAAAAATACAAATTTCTATATCTACCAAGCTTAAAAAAATTATTAATATCTAAATCTTTTTAATAATTAAAAACTTTAAAACATAAAACATTCTTCTAATCATTAAATAACAATGAAACTTAAATTTTAAGGTACATTTTAATATATTTTCCAAATTTTCCTTTATATCTAAATTTCTAAGAAAATTCAATAATTAAAAACTAAACATAAAAAAGAACCCTACAGCACTTTCACAATTCTATTTATCGTTGCCTTGACTTTTAAGTTTATAATTTACGAAAGTCTCTGATTTTCCACAAATTCCTTGATATTGCCGTGACTTTTAAGTTTATAATTTTCCGAAAAATCCTTGATATGCGAAAATGTAAGAGTAAAAACCATAAAGCATTCTTCGCAATTTTATTTATGAGTGAAAAAACAATGTACCTTGACCTTGGCTTGGATTTTAAAGTACAATTTTCCGAAAAACAATCGATATTTAGATTTGAATCCATATCTAAATTTGTTTGGAAATGCCAGACTAAAAAACAATAAAGTATTTTTTCATAATTCCATTTATCATTGAATTACAATGAACCTTGACCTTGACTTGGATTTTAAAGTATAATTAAAAATAAAAAACAATTTGATGGCAGTGAAATAGTAAAAGGCATAAATTATCATGAATAACAATGAACCTCAATGACTCATCGAGGACATGCGACATCAAGTTACAAACACCGCCGAGCGGGAGCAAGGAGCGGGAAGAGAAATTTTGAATATGGCGATGGTGAATCAAGCTTTCCAGTATCTCTTTGATCCAGGTAATATTTGGGTCGTTACTGGAACGCCCTGACCTACTTTCCTCCTCCATAGCCGGCAGCAAGTAACCATCTGGCGAGTTTGTTCTTATCATTTACAAAAGTCATTTTGCTCTCTTATATGGACTGTGCTGTATAGATCTACTGAACTTTTCAGCCCTGTCCATCTGCCCGGTTACAGATACCTGGGTGCTTTCAGCCCTGTCCATTTGCTCTCTTATATGGACCGTGCCGTATAGCACTTACTGACTATTATTTGCTGTCTAGCTGCGCGGCTCTTGCGTCTCGTTTTGTCCTCTTGCTCCTATTGTGTATGTTCCCCATCTTGGACCGAGCATCTCTACCCTGGACTGACTTCCCTGTCCACTTGCTGCCAGTCATACTCTATAGTGACTCTTTAGTACACTCCTGTCCCTTTTTTATTCGATCACTTTGCCTGTCTGCCATTACACTTTGGTTTCGGTTTGTTTTCATCATTCTATTCACTCCTCTGGCCCACCTACAGAGACATTAGCTCCCTGGATAGACTATAGTTTCACTTTGTAGTCCACCCCGAGCTGATAGACCATAAACTATATTTTAGTGAACAGAGTGGTCCTGCTTTTGTCCCATTGTCCATCTGGTGTGTGACTTCAGAGCTACAGATCTCTGACTCTTCGTTTTTATCTTTCCGTCTCCACTGTCTCGAATCGGCTGCTTGGACTTTTATGTGATAGTATTTTACCCTACGGTCATTATAATGGAGTTTAAAACTGACCTCCTGATGAATCTGTCGGATGAGGTGATTTGGAAACAAGAAGGTCTTTTTGAGAAGGTGGATTCATTTGCAAACAGTCTTTCTACATCTCCAACTTTTCAGCCTGTCCACTCAGTTCCAGCCAAGACTCCCACTGTTCCGGTCTCACCCCCCCCCAGAGACTAACTGGTACTTTCCATGCCCCTTCCAGTCCAGATCCTTCTCCCTCTGCTCTCCTGTTTGCTAGAAAGCCTTCCCTGCCTACTGTTAGAACTGCTCACAAGAGGAAGGTGTGGAAAGCGTCCAAGCCCACTAGGCGCTTGGTGCTGGGAGACGGAGTTGGCTTCGAGGACCTTTGTAAAATGTCGACTAGTGCACTGGTGGGTCGAATCTCATACAAGAGTTTAAGCAAACAGCCTCTGGAAGAGTGGATTCAGTCAAACTGGTCATCTCTTCTGGGATACTCACCGGAGATTCTTTTCCTCAAAAAAGGGTGGCTCTGCTTCATTTGCAAGACTCCAGATGATGCCTCGCTGCTACTCTCCTCCTTCTGGATCTATGGGGGTAGCAGCATAATGTTGAAGCGATGGCGATTGGCCTTCAATCCGGACACTGAATACTTCCAGTGCCGGCACCTCTGGGTACTGCTCCCGGGTTTGCCTTTACATCTATGGAACGAAGCTTCATTAAGAGCCATTGGTAATGCGATTGGTCAGTTTATCTCTCTGGATACACAGTCACTTAAGAGTCCTTCGAGGATAATGGGCAGGATTCTGGTTGCCATTGATATTATAGCTGGATTACCGGATAAACTGGACATTGTCTGGCGAGGTCGCACACATCAACAGCCTCTAGACTATCTGGGTGTTCCTTTCCGCTGTAATTTTTGTCGAGAAACGGGACATCTGCGGGATTCCTGCCCTGGTAAGTTTTCGAGTCATAGTCCTGAAGAGGATGAGCTTCGATTGAACCCTCCGGAGTACACCGAAGCAAATCCATCACTTGCTTTTTTAGATGTTAATTCTACTCACTGTCCTTCCTCCCCGGTACAGCCAGACAAACCTATCTCAAAGCTTCAGCAACTATGTCCGTCCCTATTCCATACTCTTACTGCCACAGAAAAAGAAGACATTAATACTTTCAGCTGGCTCACCAACTCCCCAGGTATTGCGACCTCCCCTCCCCCTTCTGACCCAAACCCCTCCTTGGTTAAGACAATCCCCTCCACACACGACTCGACTCTGTCCACCGTAAACATTTCACTTAATCCAACGCCATCAGCCGATTCCACACATCCCACTCCCCCTGCCATGCCGATTCATCCCTGCAATTTTTCTTCTCCGATGATAGTACCAGTAGACTCACAAGTGCTCCCTGGCTTTAGTCAACCTATTGAGGAGGAGGCTGCACTTCTGGACAATCTTAGGCCCACTTCACCATCGACTAGATACCTGAACTCCATCCCCCATCTTCCTATTTTTCGTGGTAAAGAAATCATCTCTGCTTCATCTGAGACGGGCACTTCAAATTCAAAGCTGGTGGATACAAAGAATTTTGCTTGGTCCAGAGGTATTGCTTCCGAGATCTCCCCTTTACAAACTCGGAGTTCCAGGAAAAAGAAGGTGGTCCTTAGTTCGCAACAGGCGGATTCAAACTTGCCCACACTGGATGGCAAGGCCCTTAGAGCATTGAAGGCCTTGGCTAGATCCAAGTAATGATCGTGCTCTCCTTGAATATTAGAGGGATTGGAGGCCCCCTGAAGACAGCCTCTTTCCGACGATTGCTGGCACGAACAAAGCCTGACCTCATCCTCCTTCAAGAGACACTCTCTGCAGATCACAAAGCTAGAGATTTTCTTTATCAATTCCGTCCTAACTGGTTTTCAGCAGCGGTAAGCTCCATTGGTACTTCCGGAGGCTTACTGGTGGCTTGGGATCCCAGCCTATTTACTTTAAATCCGGCTCTGTCATGTGGTGGTTTACTGTTACGGGGTTCCTATTTAGCCACCAATATGGATTTTGCCCTACTCAATCTGTATGGTCCATGTACAGCAAAGTCGTCTTTTTGGACGCAGCTTGAGGATAGTGGACTTCTCTCGCTGCCAAATCTCATTATCGGTGGTGATATGAATCTATATTTTGAATCTGACGAATCTTGGGGAGCTGCCAACTTGCTGGAGCCTTCTGGTGTCCGATTTAAAGAAATTTTTGTCAACAATAATCTCTTGGACATTCGACCGACTGTTCTTTCTCCTACATGGAGGAATGGTAGATCGGGTCATCATTCCATTGAAAGAAGGTTGGACCGCTTTTTTGTGTCTACCAATCTTTTGGCTTCTATTGGACAGGTCTCCTCGTGGGTAGAGTTCCCCTATATCTCTGACCATGCCCCGGTGTTTTTAAAGCTGATTCTGACAGAACCTCCCAAACCCTCTCCCTTTAAATTTAATCACTCTTGGCTTTCGCTGGTCGACTATCAAGAGCTTGTAAAAGAGACCCGGACTGATCCACGCTTCATTTCTGAGACCGATTCACAGACCCGACTCATTTGGAAACTAAAGATCCTCAAAGCCAAGACTAAGCATTGGTTGCAATTAAAACGCTTCAAAGACCAGGGCTGCTTACTCTCGCTGGAGGAGGAGATATCTAAACTTAATCTTAGATCTACTTATCATCCCAGGACGGAAGTGGAATCGGAGGCTTTAAAGCGACTTGAGAACAGCCGTGATATTTTATTAAGGGAGGTGGAATTTGCCTGGAGGCTCCGTAGCCGGGCTACATGGCTAAAACATGGAGATGCTAATACCAAATACTTTCACAATGTTGCAAGCCACAACATACAGAAAAAGATGATTTGGACTATAAATACTGGAGGTGCTGAAATTCGTGGACAGGAAGCCATAAAGCACGAGGTTGTCTTACATTTCTCCCAACAGTATAAAGCGACTGGCGAGGGCTTTCTTCAGGACAAAGGGACAACTGCTGGTCTCTTCCCTCGATTGGTGACTGGCGAGGAAGCTGATGCTCTGTTCAAGCCTGTTACTATTGCTGAGGTAAAAGATATATTGACTCATTTTAATTCTGAACGAAGTCCAGGGCCTGATGGCTGGACTTCAGAATTTTTTTGCTTCTTTTTTGACCTGGTAGGAGAGGAGCTCCTACAAATGGTGGAGGACACCCGCTTAAAAGGGAAGATTGCTGGAGGTATAAACTCAACGTTCCTGGTCCTGATTCCGAAAAACAGCAGCCCTACTTCTTTTGATGACTTCCGTCCAATCTCGCTCTGCAATCTCATTTACAAGATCATTTCTAAGGTCATCTCCAACAGGATCAAACCCATACTTGGCAGGAGTCTCTCGGCGGAACAATTAGGATTCTTGAAGGGCAGAAGAATACATGATGCTATCGGAGCTGCACATGAATGCTTACAGAGCATCAAACAGAAAAAACTTAAGGCACTTATCATGAAGCTGGACCTCAAAAAGGCCTTCGACTGCGTAGACTGGGATTTCCTACGGCTTGTTCTTCATGCGGTGGGATTTGGAGACAAGTTTATAACTTGGATTCTTTCTTGTGTCACAAGTGCAAACATGGCAGTGCTGATCAATGGAGACCCTTCTAATTTCTTCAAGAGCGAGAGAGGACTCCGTCAGGGATGTCCACTCTCCCCTTACCTCTTCATATTGATAATGGAAGGACTCAGTATCCTACTCTCTAGAAGCTTCTCCGAGCATAAAATTTCGGGCATTAAGGTATCCAAACTGATTAAGATGGTCCATTTGATGTTCGTTGATGATGTACTGCTTATGTCCCTTGCCAATCCTGAGGAATGGCTTTGCATACTGGAAGTTCTACAGAGGTTCTGTTTGGTTTCTGGACTATCCATTAATCTAGACAAGTCAACTGTTCATCATTGGGGTATCTCAGCTCCCGAACTACAATTACTCAAAGCCACAATTCCACTCAACTTTAAGAATCTGAGTGAAGGGTTTAACTATTTAGGATTCCATCTGCGGATGGGTGCTTCATCTTCGAGTGACTGGAGCTGGATGGTGGACACATTTAAGAGGAAAATCAACTTCTGGTGCAATAAGTGGCTGTCTTTAGGCGGCAGACTTATCCTGGTTCAATCCGTTCTACAGAGCAAGGCTGTATATTGGATGATGTTAGAACGGCTTCCTTCATCTATTATCACTACTCTGCATAGATTAATTTTCAATTTTATGTGGGGAGGAAACGCAGTAAAAAATCGAATACACCTTGTTAAATGGCAGGCTATTTCAAAATCAAAACGGGATGGGGGTTGGGGCCTCAAAGACCTCTCCATCTTCAACATAGCCCTTTTGGCCTGCTCATTTTGGAGAGTTGTCTCCACCGTTAGTATATGGAGCACTATAATCATGGACAAGTACCTGGGATCAAAACCGTTCCATCAATGGCTCCGTATTCAACCTGTCCTGCTAACGAGAGCCTCATCCTTTTGGAGGGGACTTGTGGTCTCATCACCAGTTATTCAACACTGGCTATGCTGGATGCCGGGGGAGGGCCGAGAGATTCAACTAGGCAGCGATGTTTTACTTGGCCTGGGGGATCGATCACTTCTTTCATCTGAGCTGCGGACCCATCTTCGGTCTTTAAACCTTATTTCACTGGATCAGATCAGGATTGTGGCTGCTGCGTCCTTGCTGCCTGATGATTGGATATCATCTAGCGATATCCAACTGAGCGAGCCGCTCACAACAGAATGGAATCTATTTATTTCAGCTCTCAAAGGCGCGGGTATTTCGCTGAAGGCAGAGCCGGATGCCTTGTCTTGGGCCGGCGGTGATGGATCGGGACTGATTTCTGCAAAAAAATTATATTATGCCCTCCATAATCGTACCCACACCTTGACGTGCTTGCCATGGACAAATAAACTGTGGAAATTACAGCTGCCTCTTAAACTTAAACTATTCTCCTGGTTGGTTGGCCATGACAAGCTTCTTACCTGGGACGTTTTACAAAGACGTGGCTGGGTGGGCCCGAGTCTCTGTTTACTGTGCAAAGCTGCTCTGGAGGACCTATTACACCTTCTGATGCTATGTCCATTTTCCAAAGAAGTCTGGTCCAGAACTACAGCGCATTTCAATTTTCAGTCATCCTGGAGTGGATCCTCCATCTTGGATAGCTTTCCTTGTTGGCTTACCAAATTTTCGAGCCCGCCTGGCCTGGTGATCCATTACTGCTGGCAAATCTGGTTAGAGAGAAACAGAGTACTTTTTGAGGATTCCAGGCCTTCTCCACCAAGGGTGTTATCCAAGATTCTTGCCTCCTTCAACTGGCAAACGCCCAAGGACAGATTTCTTCCTCAACGTGCATTGTCCATCGATTTGACCGAGGGTCACTCTATTGCATTCTTCGATGGAGCAGCTCTGTCTAATGGTTCCAATTGCGGCGCTGGAGGTATTTTCAAGTCACATAAGTCCAAAATCACTAGCTGGTTCATAAACTGTGGCTCTGGCACTAATACAAAAGCTGAGCTATTGGGTTTATGGACTACACTCACCCTGGCCGCTCTCTGGTCTCTCGACGCTCTCCATGTCCAGGGTGACTCTAGAGTGATAATAGACTGGATCTCAAACAAGGGCAGGCTCAACTCCATCCATTTGGCTGGATGGATGCAAAAAACGAGGGACCTTATTCAGCGCTTCTCCAATATCCATTTTCTGCATGTTTCTCGTGCACATAATCGGGCTGCTGATGCTCTCTCCAAGAGGGCCCTAACCGGGGAGACTGGTCTGCTCTCAATCTATCACTGTGATCATGGGATCGAGAGCTCTTCTTCCTACTTAAACCTTTTTGGATGAGGCTGTCAGCCTAATACTCTATCCAGAAGCGCAGATTCTGCCGGAATAGATCACGTTGGTGGCTGGGCGATCAAAGTCTTTATGTAATATGTCTCTTTAAGCTCTCATGTATGGATTGCTTGTCGATAAAGGTGCTTGCTAGACTGTTACAGCTCTGGCAAGAGCATGCTGTCCAAAACTGTCTACAGTCTGTCCGTGTAAATGAATTTTATAGCAATATAAATTCGAGCAATTTTTTTTTTGGAAAAAAACAATGAACCTCAATCGGATTTTAAAGCCTAAATTTTGGAAAAAAATGCATATCTAGATTTCTTTGATAACACCCTTAAAGCATTCTTCACAATTGAATCACAATGAACCTTGACCTTGACTCGGATCTTGAATACTAGTCGAATGGTAAGTTTTGATAGTTTCTAGATAGATAGATAAAACATATTTTCTATGTAATTTCATTTGAAAAGAATAAGGGATTATGAGGTTGTTCTTTAGATTTATGTATTGAAAATGAAAGACAACCAAGAAAATGTGATACTGATAGTAAAAATAGTAATGTAAGATTGGAATCACTAAATCATGTGAGTGAAAATATATCATTAATAGTATTGGGAATGAGAATGAATTGGATTTGGGGAAGTGATTATTATCTTTATATTATGGAAAAAAGCTAAGTATTATATGATGCCCTAAATATATCACATTTTTTGGGGGGTATACCAATTCCCTACTTAAAGAGGGCTTGATAGCTCAAAGATTTCAACTTATTGCATAGAAAAATAAATCTACTATAAATTAAAAACTTTTATAACTTTTTAAATAATATTAACATAATAAAAAAATACAAACAAAAGAAAATATTATTAGATAGTTACATAATAATTATAAATATAAACATATTTAACATTAATATTTAGTAATATATCATGATTTAAAATTTACATAATATTTATAAAATAAAAATCATAATTATTTCATGCCTATAATATTTTATATAAACACACATGTTAGTAAACTCATCATCGATATGTTTTGCATATGCTATTTTTCTATTGTTAAAACAAACAATTCCATTGTAGTTATTCATTTTATTTTAATTAATGGTGTCACTAATGGTACACACTAGTGCAATATTATTATTTTTTAATATTGCATTGAAACACGGATACACTTTATAAAACTTATTTTGTTATATTATTTAGATCCTACTCACATTTTAATTAAGTGGTAATTTTGTCTATGAATAAAGAGGAATGAGGTGTTAATGTACCAAAATCCTACTTACATTTTGACTAAGTAATAATGTATTTATGAATGAGGTACTTTGATTAAGATAAAGGTTATTAGTTTTATTTATGAAAAAATGTATTTTTGTCTAAAATGGTAATTTTGATTAAATAATAAGTAAATAAATGATAATTTTAATTAAATAATAAGTAAATGAATGAGATGAAGAATGAGGTATTAATGTAACAAAATCCTATTTACATTTTGATTAAGTGATAATTTTATTTATGAATGAGGTATTTTGATTAAGATAAAAAATTGTTAGTTTTATTTATAAAAAAAGGTATTTTGTCTAAATGGTAATTTTGATTAAATGATAAGTATATAAATGATAAGTAAATGAATGAGGTATTTTGATTAAGAGATTAAAATTGTTAATTTTATTTATGAAAGAGCTATTTTTTTTAAATGAAGTAAATAAATGATAGGTGTGATTGAAAAATTTATGGAAATGGGGGGAGAGGAGAGGCAATTTTTTAAATATGTTTTTTGGCGGGTTTCCTTTTATAGCAGAAGGGCGAATATCAGTTAGTAGGTTACCATGGCAGATTACTATTATTAGTAACTGTATTTTTTGAGGTTTAAGCTTTTTCTATTGAATCGATTACTAGGGTAGTCCTAGGGATTGGTTTGGGTGGTTAACAAGTATTGTTTTCACTATTTATTGGTTGGCGAACTGGAGGGTATTGCTAGAATCGAGGCTTTTGTCTTAGTTACCTGTATCCATGTTGTTTTTACTTGCTATCCTATTTGACGGTTATTCTTTGTTAGTGGACTTTATAGTGGCATTAATCATTATTAAAGTCATAACTTCTTCTGATCTTGAGGGAGGCCCAGGATCCAGGTCCCACAGTTGGTGATCAGACTAGTGTACAGTGCTGGCAGATTTTTTGGTAAAGTGGCAAGCATAGAGAGATGGCTAATTAGGTCAGCAAGCTCCCGGGCGCTTCGGACGAGGAGGATTGGGAAAGAGAAGGTCTTTTCAACACAGTAGATGAACTGTGCAAATTAAAGAAAGGTGGCTATCATTTATCGAAGCCATTAATACCATCTTTAAATACTTTGCCCGACCTCACTTCACAACTTTTACCCAAGTTTCAGTCTCCCTCTGTTGGTAATAGTCGGGTTCCGGTCTTGAATACTATAGTGGATGAATGGAGTCTTAATCAGTCTCAAAGGCTAGGTGGAGGTGAGTTTGATAATAGTTACACAAAGCCTGTCTCGGGTTACAAAAGGGTGAATACACAGTCGTTAACTGATGGCTTTGTGACAAATGCTTAGGAGGTATTTATGACTGTTAACGATTCTCAGAGTAGAAAACCTGCGAGAGTTTGGAAGCCTAAGCGGGTGCGTCGGCGGCTAGTCATTGGTATGGACGTGGGGATGGAAGAAACTTGTCAGCTCTCCTTATGTGCTCTTGTAGGTAGGTTTTTTCACAAGACAAAATGGAGTCTTCCTTTTTCTGAATGGATGAAAGTGGTTTGGTCGCCTGTCATAGGGTATGCGCCGGAATACTTGACTCTACCCATAGGGTGGTTCAAGTTGATTTTTAAGAAACCAGAGGATGATGAGCTTATTCTAAATCAGTTATGGGATTATGAGGGAGGCAACATTATGCTAAAGCGATGGCAAACATGCTTTGATCCTACTACTGAGTTTTTTAGCTTTAGGCACGTATGGGTGTTGCTTTCAAGTTTACCATTAAACCCGTGGAACAAAAACGCCCTTATGGCTATTGGGAATCTGTTGGGACACTTCTTTAAGGTAGATGAAGCAAGCCTATGTTCATCAGATAAACGCATGGCGAGGGTGTTGGTTGAGCTGGATACACAGTCAGGTCTAATGGACTCCTTAGAATTGGAGTGGCGAGGCCAAGTCACTATTCAACGCATAGATTACCAGGGTATCCCATTCTATTGCTCATCATGCATAAGGACGGGACATTTGCACAAATATTGTCACCATAGTTTTGGTGATACAGAGGTTGAGGAAAACATGGAGGACTCCACAAAGGAGCTATACATGAGTGAAAAAAAACTTGACTTGCTGGAATAAATGGGTTGGTGTGCGGCTGTGTGTGATGAAGAAGTTATGGAAGCAGAATCCAACACATTCTTAGGTAAGCTGAAATCCTTTTGCCCAACCTTATATTTTAAACTATATTCTTGGGAAAGAGATTTAATAGGTAATGTTGTTTCCTTGACACAAGCAACGCCTATGTTTCTTGCTAGTCAAGAGGTGGACTCTACAGTCATTAGTGACCTTCCCTATGTATTTGAAAAGACTCTTCTAACACCTTATGTTAGTGATCCTCCTTTAGTTGACTCTACTTTTATCACTACTTATGTCCCTCCAGTTGCACATCCTTCAGAAAAGTTTTTACATGATTCTCCATACACTAATCATATTGTACAGGAACCGGTTATGGACTTTGTGAATGATTCACTTATTCTGACCCTTAGGGAAACCACAAGCCTTGTTCCATTACAAACCTACTGGGGGTCAGAACCTTTTGTAGATTCAGGTTGTGTTAAAGAGAAGGAACAGTGCTCTAAGGAAGAATGCTAGGGGAAATCACATGCCTGGTCGAGGGGATTGGGCTATGAAATATCACCCATAAAGACAAGGAGTGCACGCAAGAAGCTAGGGCATCAACCTACATCTTCTGATCGATATTTTTCTACAAATCTAGACTTGGGGGCGCTTAGAGGCATGAAATCCCTGGCAAGGGAGAAATCATGATCCTCATCTCCCTAAATATTAGAGGGGTGGGAGGCCCCCTAAATTTTCCTTCCATGCATAGACTGATTGCCACTACAAAACTAGATCTCATTTTCCTACAAGAAACCCTAGTTGATGAGGAAAAGGTGCGAACGTTTATGTTTTCTTTATGCCCTACATGGATGTATAGTGCAGTTAGATCAGTTGGAAAGTCGGGAGGACTCTTGGTGGCTTGGAATCCTAACGTTGTTGAGCTCCAACCTTACTTGTGTGCTGGTGGCATTTTATTGACAGGTGCTCATATCCCCAACAAAAAAGGGATTTGCTTATTAAATGTCTATGGTCCGTGTATAAGTCACAGACAGTTCTAGGAACTGGTGGAAGTCAAGGGTTTACTTGATCAGAGAAATCTGATACTTGTGGGAGATTTAAATTTAACCACCAGCATTGAGGAAGTGTTGGGGGTGTCGGCCTTAATGGATCCATTGGAGACATTTATCAAAGATCTTTTTTCCAATCATAAATTAGTGGATATGAGGCCTACAGAGTTGATTCCAACTTGGCGTAATGGGATAAGTGGAGTTGTTGAGATTCAAAAGAGATTATATAGGATTTATGCATCTGAGGAGCTTCCTATGGACTCATCTTGCTATAGATCATGGGTGGAGCTACCGTATATCTCTGACCATGCGCCAATGATTTTCCAATTGGATTATGGTATTAAGATGGTGGCTTACCCATTCAAACTTAATCCTATTTTGCTTAAATATGAGTCATTTGCTGAGATTGTCCAAGAGGTTTGGAATTCTCAATAGGAGCAAGGTGTGGAAGGAGCACAATCAAGGTTGGTGAAGAAGTTATATAATCTAAAAATCAAGGTAAAGAAATGGATCACGGGCAAGAGAAAAACAGATCAAATTACTTTAGAGAAAATTGAAGAGGAAATTCCATCTCTTCCAAAATAGAGTCTTGAGGTTCATCTTAGTGATACTTCGATTACCCGATTGAAAATTCTTGAAGCAAATAGAAACAAACTCATGTTGGCTGAGGAGGAACTCTGGCATCAAAAGAGCAGGGAAACGTGGATACAGTCAGGGGACAAGAACACAAAGTACTTTCACCGGTTTGCCAATTTTAGAAGGAACAAAAAGCATTTATGGGAGGTAAAGGATGAAAGTGATAATATTCATACTGGACATGAGGCTATTAAGAAAGAAGCAGTTAGACATTTTAGCTCCTTTTATAAAGAATCATCACAAAATATGATAGTGGATCAGATTGCATCTGTGCGTTGGTACCCAAGGTTGGTTACGGAGGAGGAATTGATACTACTAAAAAAATTGTGCACAAAGGAGGAAGTGCTCGAGGTCCTAAGGGGATTTACCAAAGATAAGAGCCTTGACCCTGATGGATGGACAACGGAGTTCTTTCTAAATTTCTTCGAATTGGTTGCAACTGATCTATTGGAGGTAGTTGAGGACTCCCGACTATATGGTGCAGTGAAGAGATCCCTAAACTTGACGTTTATAGCTCTAATTCCCAAGGTCAGTGGTCTGACAATCTTTGGTGATTTTAGGCCAATTGCATTGTGTAACCTATGTTACAATATTATATCAAAGATAATAGCCAAACGAATTAGACCGATCTTGTCATGGACTCTTTCAGAGGAACAGTTCGGCTTCTTAAAAGGCAGAAAAATCATTGATGCCATAGTACATCAAAGGAATGCATACACAACATAAAAGAAAAAAAGAAACAGGCTCTTATACTAAAGATTGACTTGAAAAAAACCTACGATTGCATCAGTTGGAACTTTCTGATATTGGTTCTATTACATTGTGGCTTTGGTCTGCCGACTACCACATGGATCATGGATTGTATATCTTCTGCGACATATGCAATTTTAACTAATGGTGAACCAACTGAATTCTTTAAAAGTGGTAGAGGGCTCGGACAGGGGTGCCCGTTGTCACCGTTTCTTTTTATTCTAGTTCTGGAAAGCTTGAGTCTAGCATTGAAAAAAGGACAAGAGTATGGTTTAGTGACGAGAATCAAGGTTTCAAGGCTAATTAGGATTACCCACCTACTCTTTTTGGATGATATCATGATTATGACTAAAGCATCGATCACTAAATGGCTAGAGATTCATAAGATAATAACCAGTTTTTGCAATTCAACCAAGCTTTTGATTAATGCTCAAAAAACCTCCTTTTATCAGTTTGGAGTTCAACAAGTTGTGTTGGATACATTAAAAGATTCCTTTTATTACAAATTCAATGATCTTACTGATGGTTTTAAATATCTTGGGTATTTTTTAAAAGTTGGTAGGTACAAGATAAAGGATTGGGACTGGCTACTAGCAAAATATGAAAGTCGTATTAGCCACTGGTGCAATATATGGTTGACCATTGGTGGATGTCTAGTCCTGATAAAGGCGGTATTGGAAAGCCAGCCATTATACTGGTTGTCTTTGTAAAATATCCCCTCATCGGTTCTAAATAAGATTCATCAAGTTGTTCTCAATTTTCTCTGGAATGGAAAAAGAAAAAAGAAAGGCATACACCTATGTAGCTGGCAGATTATTGCTCGCCCGAAGAAGCATTGGGGTTGGGGATTGAGAAACTTTGTCAGTTTCAGTAGAGCCATGGTAGCAAAAACCCTTTGGAGGGCTTTGATGTTAGATGGACTATGACATCGTGTACTAAAATCTAAATATTTTTCATCAGTCTCTGTGGCATGGTGGTTTCACATGGTTCTAATGGATGGAACAAAAGGTTCTCCGACTTGGAGATATCTCCAAAAATCATTATATATTATACTGCATCGACTGACATGGCTTGTGGGCTTGGGTGAATCAATTATGATTGGAAAATATAAGATATTGGGGATGGGAGATGCGACATTGTCGTCTGGAGAACTGATATCATTATTAAACTAGCAAGGCATGTATTACTTATATCAGGCGATCAAAGAACCTCGTTCAGGCATGGTAGGCCCCAATTAGATTACTAGTGCTGAGCTGGGTCTCATGGGTTCTTTAGCAACTGAATGGCAAGAATTCCGGTGTGCAATCCTAAACAATGGAGTTCAATTAAAGAGAAAACCATATGATCTTATTTGGATGGGTGGAGACTCATCGGGAAGGATCTCTGTAAAAAATGTATATGAAGCTATTGAAAACAAAAAATAGAATAAGGTGATAGTTGGTTGGAGAAAATCGCCATGGTCTTGGGACTATCCATTGAAGTTCAAGTTGTTTACCTGGTTGGTGGCAGAAAACAAGATTTTATCTTGGGAAAACATGCAACGCAGAGGCTTTGAAGGCCCCGACTATTGTTTGCTCTGTAAGAAGAACTTGGAAACAATTTTCTATCCATTTGTCGAATGCCCCTTCACCTACTCTATTTGGGAAAGAATTAAATCCAATTTAAAATTTTCAGAGGCTTGGACAGGAAAATCCATGTCTAAGCATTTTAAAAATTGGAGATTATTGTTTTCAAGTTACCTTACTCTTCTGACTTATATATGCTGGAATATCTGGATCGAGCAGAACCTTGTTATTTTCGAGAATGGGTTACCATTTGTTTAGAAGGTAGTGTTATTGTCTTTATTGCTCATGGTTGATTACAAGATACCAATCAAATCAAAGGCTATCAGGAGAAGGTCGTTGCATCCAGTGGGGGAAGGTTCAGCGGTTGGTTTGACGACGCAGCAATTGCATATGGGAATTGTAGTGGAGCGAGAGGGATATTAAATATTAGTGATCACAGAATTTTCAAATGGACTATAAATTGTGGTCCTGGGACAAACACCAGAGAGAAGTTGTTGGGAGTGTGGGCACTTTAAACATTGTCTTCTCGCTTCGCCATATCGAAGCTCTTGGTTCAGGGGGAATCAAAGGTCATTATTGACTAGCTATGAGGAAAGGGTAGCCTCCAAGTTCTTACTTTGGAATGATGGAAGGGAAGACTTACTGATCTTTTAAATATTTTCCACAATGTAACCTTCAAGCATATCTATCATGAAGCTAACATAGAAGTGGACAGGCTCTACAAACAGGCATTGCTAAAAGTCCCCGGAAAAATTGAATACTTCCAATGTGAAGGGGACCATGAAGGCCCTCATTTGTATTTATACCTATACTAGTTCCGGAAGACCATATAGGTTCCTCGATTATGGGAAAATAGCGAGTGACGCTATTGAAGATCATTCCTTCTAGGCTTCTTGACAGGTGTATTTTTTATGTTGTAGTATTTGTTTGTTGGAACATAGATGGGACTGGGAATTATCGGCATATGTATAAGGGATGGGTTTCTTTCTTTTTGGCTTGTTGGTCTCCTATGGGAGGTATAGTGTTCATATGGACCGATGTTATCTTTTGTAATAGAACAGTGTATATTTCAATATAAATATAAAGTGACATTTTCTTTGGAAAAAAATAAAATAATAAATGATAATTTTAATTAAATGATAAGAAAATGAAGAGTTAGACTTTGTTAGTTTTATTTACAAAAAGATGTGTATTTTTATATTTGTAAATTAAATATATTGGAAAAAAAGAGATATGTTTATACACTTAAAATATATTATTTATATATTTTGAAATGAAATTGCATTTATAATATATTGATATTAAAAATTAAATCAACAAAACAAAAGAGAAGGAGAGATAATGGTTTCCCCATATTATTATAGGGTTATTCCAAATGAAAATCCTACCAAATAAATCAAATATTTAATAAACTCACACACAAAGAAATAAATTAGATTAAAAATGTGTTACTCCTAGCTTTCTTCCATATCTTAAATGGTGACAGGGAAGAAGTTTATCAACCAAATTAAATGAAAAGGCTTAATGTTTCAAACTAATATTTGAGTTGATGCATTTTCTAAGAGCCACTAATTAACTATAATGAAACATAGTTAGAAAATATAAAAACATGTTTACAATAAAATTCTCTTCAACCTAGAAGTGAAGAGAAACTCAAAATGGTGAAGGTGTGTTACACATTATTTTCATCACCCCTATGAATGTTAATGATGTAAACCTATCCCTTGTCTTTAGAAGGATTAGTGGCCCAAATTCTTGAAGAAATAAGGGAGAAGAACTTTGCCTAGGAGAAGAAATTGTATTTTCCTTTGTAAAAACCCTATTAAGGAAGGTCGTCACAGGCTACACTATAGATAGGATGTGACGATGTCTGATCATCGCACCTTGATCTAAAGCTAGACTACTACGGTGTCGCAGGCTGCACTATAGCTAGGGTGCGACGATTTCTGTATGTGGGAAAAAAGAGCATCTTCTCGATGCTTATAGAAGGAGAAGATTCTATGGTGAGGTGGCCTCCGAACAATTTGGATCTTATTCGCTTTCATGATTTAGTGGAATCATCCTAACCTCCTCACCTTATCCTCTTCTGCTTATAAAAGGAGACGAGATCTCATGGAGAAAGTTAGCTTGGATTCTTTGGAGCTTGTATATTGGATTTGAGCTTTGCTTTGTCAAGATAGATTGTGAGTAGTTATCAGATCTACAATCTCAGAATCTGTGGATTAGAAGTGTGTGGGAAGCAAGGAACTATTGTAAGGAACCTGACAACATCAAGGCATCTGGTTGTATCTTTCTTCCACATTCTTTAATACATATATACTTGTCTTTCATATATGAATGTTATTTGTTTATATTATACGATTCCTTGATCACGTACATAGTTTCATATCAAATAGACTTTGTTATTTTTGTTTTCATTGGCTTGTGTTCCTTTGCAGATATTTCTCCATAAGCCTCATGATGGAGCTGGGATCACATTGGCGAGGTCAGGTCTACAACACTTAAAAGGTATGTTCTAGATCCTCTTCCTATTTGATAATTGTAATCTAAGGAAAGAGTAGTGTACTATCTTATTTTGTTCTAGTTTCGTAGTGAATCTAGGGGGACCGATTTGTGTTCACACTTAACAATTATCCCGATAAAAAAATTGGTGACCATACTGCAAAAATGGTGTCATGTTCAAAAGTGACTCTTCCATAGAATACATGTTTAGATACATTTCTTTCCCAATTTCCCCCCACCATTTATGGCGAGTACCTCTTCATTTTTACACAAGCTTGAGGAGGATAACATATGCTTGTTGATGTAAGATCATCCTTCGGACGAGTCCCTTGGAGTATATTTAACGAACCCTAAGAAGGAGTGGTTCGGTTCCATATAGGTCTTTTGATGTTTCTTTAACAATTCCAAAGAGAGAAAACTCGGGGGTTTTTCATATTTAGAGAGTCTGAAAAACACTTAAAGAGAACTCTCTCAGTTCCTTTTTCGTAAATTAGTTTGATGAGACCGAAAAAGTAATAACCTACTGCCCATAAAACGTTTTCTTCAAATACTTTTACAAGCATGAAAAGAACAAGGTTGCTCGACAATCTTTTCATTTTTACGGAGCGTGAAAAGAGCTTAAAGGATACTCCATAAGTTTTGTTTTTTTCGTGTTACCATGACGAGTACGAAAAGATGACAAAAGTATACTCGGTTGCATTCTCATTGATTTGCGAGCACGAGAACGAACAAAGAATGAGCTCGAGGTTTTTCCTAAAAAACCTAAAAAGTATTTGTACATGCAACAAACGTAAAAACAAACCAAAAAACGTATCTGTGTTCCATCGTTTAGGCTCCTAGTTTCTTCACCTGTGAAAAATCAAAACACTCACAATATCAATAGACCTTTAGGTTTTGGGTAAAATGAATAAAATAATATAAAATATCAATAGAAAAAGAAAAAAGTTAATAAATATAGGTAAAAACTCATTTTTACCATTCCATTGTCATTTTACCCAAAACTTGTTCCAAAAACCCTATTTTACCTCAAACTTCCACTGTTGATTATAGGAGCCAAGAGAAACCATTTGACGAATGAATTCTGCTAAAAAGGTAATCTTCTTGTCCTTTTCATTTTCCATGGATCAATTTTTTCTTTTGCTGGTTAAAAAATAGTTTTTGAGTCAGATTTTAGGAGGGTAGGTGCGCGTAGGGATCGTCGCATGTGGTGTATATCGTGCCCTGCAGAAACCCCAGGTTTCCATAGGATGCCTTATGGCTAGCCTGCAGCGATTCTACACTGTGCAAAAAACCTCACCTGCGTCGTTTGCAACTCAAAAATTCTCATGTATGTTTAGCCAATAAAAAATTTCCAAGGAAGAAAATAAAGATGTTAACTTTTCCTTATGGCTCCAATGCAGGTTTTCGACCATCAAAATGTTGGAGTGGAGGGAGACAAAATATGAGGACGATGATTACATCGTTGGGAATGACCTGGGCACTATAAATTCTCTCCGACGGTGTGGGCTACTGGAGTTTTTTAAGATACAGGGCATGAGGGCCCAATTGAGGTTGCTTGAGTATTTGGTCCACATGTGGGATGTGGATCAAAAAGTATTCCATGTGGGTTCCCACATGCTCTCTCTAGATATCGAGGATATCTATTTCTTGATGGGATTATCTTACCATGGATCCCGTGTGACTTTGACAGGAAGCAGAGGTGGTGGTCTACCGTTGAGTGAGTATGTCCGTCGGTATTGTGATCCAGAGGTCGAGAGACATAGTGGCAAGGTTTCCATTAGGGATGTCTGGGATTTACCCCTTTGGATTCATTTGTATTCTGAGTATGGGAATTCCTACCTTAGTGATGATGTATTATTGTACTATATTTCCTTATTTTTTCGCAGGTTTCTGACCGACTGTTCCTTGTTCCCTACACACACTCGACAAAGTATTTCAACTATCACTTTGTTCCAACTTCATACTTTGGGGGGTTCTCTGTTACACATTATTTTTGTCACCCCCATGACCGTTAATGATGTAAACCTATCCCTTGTCTTTAGAAGGATCAGTGGCCCAAATTCCTAAAGAAAGAAGGGAGAAGAACTTTGTCTGGGAGAAGAAATTGTATTTTCCTTTGTAAAAACCATATTAAGGAAAGTTGTCCCAAGCTGCACTATATATAGGGTGCAATGATGCTTGATCGTCACACCTTTCTCTAAATCTAGACTGTGACATTGTCACAGATTGCACTATAGCTAGGGTGCGATGATTTCTGTACATGGGAAAAATGAGCATCTTCTCGATGCTTTTAGAAGGAGAAGCTTCTTTGGTGAGGTGGCATCCGAACGGTTTGGATCTTACTAGATTTCATGATCTAGTGGGATCATCCTAACTTCCTCACCTTATCCTCTTCTTCTTATAAAAGAAGAGGAGCTCTCATGGATAAAGTTAGCTTGGGTTTTGTAGCTTGGATTCTTTGGAGCTTGTATATTGGATTTGAGCTTTGCTTTGTCAAGATAGATTTTGAGTAGCTATCAAATCTACAGTCTCAGAATCCATGGATTAGAAGTGTGTGGGAAGCAAGGAACTATTGGAAGGAATGACAACACCAAGGCATCCGGTTGTATCTTTCTTCCACATTCTTTAATACAGATATACTTTTCTTTCCTATATGGATGTTATTTGTTTATATTATACGATTCCTTGATCACGTACATAGTTTCATATCAAATAGACTCTGTTATTCTTGTCTTCGTTGGCTTTTGTTCCTTTGTAGATATTTCTCCATAATCCTTGTGATGGATTTGGGATCACATTGGCGAGGTCAAGTCTACAACACTTAAAAGGTATGTTCTATTCATATCAAATAGACTCTGTTATTCTTGTCTTCGTTGGCTTGTGTTCCTTTGCAGATATTTCTCCATAAGCCTTGTGACAAAGCTGGGATCACATTAGCGAGGTCAGGTCTACAACACTTAAAAGGTATGTTCTATATCTTCTTCCTATTTGATAATTGAAATCTAAAGAAAGAGTAGTGTACTGTCTTGTTTTGTTCTAGTTTCATAGTAAAGCTAGGGGGATTCATTTTTGTCCGCACTTAACATTTAGCCCGATAACAAGGTGGAGGTAACATTTATAGCTATCTTGACATGCTTTGGTCTTTGTAACATACTCATCAAACTCTATGAACTACTGAGGAAACGAGGTACTTCATGACTAACATAATTACACCAAATTTTCTATGATACCATTAGCAACCTCAATGCTATGATATTTAACACATTATTGAATGCATGCATGCATGCTAAAGCAAAGTTATGCAAGAATAATTAAACAAACCAATCAATTAAGAACCCATAATTACAAATGTAGAATAATACACGAATTCATAATTGAACAAACTAGAAAATAAGTAAATCCATAACATGAACAACAATAGTTTTTCTTATTCATAAAAAATGAATAACACTTATCTTTTGGAAATTCATCACCATTTGGCTACAGAATAAGGATGTTCCACTCAACCATAGGATCTATGTTACACCTACTCTGTCTATAACAAAGGCCACCCTTTAGTTGAGGATATAATTCCATAATGAAAATTATATAACTTTTATGTAGTTTCTCTTACACAACCCAATTCCTAGAATTATGAATTCATTTTCCACTACAAAAATCCCAATCAACCAACCCCATCTTCCCCCCTCATCTTTCACATCCCAATGGATGGGATCGGGCCTTCTTTTCTAAACAATTACTCAAGCTATCCCACTTACCTTTAGGGCTCCATATTAGGCTGGCCAAGGATTCTCTAGGTTGGGATTTTAGGGATTATCAATTGTAATTAATTTCCTCTTTTATCTTAGAAAAGACCCATAACTCAGCCATTGGGCCTCATAGTTTCATGGTAGTAATTTCTTATAATTTTATTATAGCAATACTATGGAAGTTCCCCTCAAGCTTAGTGTATATTTCTCCAAGGAATAATGAATGGGAAAAAACTAACTTGCGTGCCCAAAATCATATGTTATAATTGCATGTCAATGAAGTACCACATGTCTTAATGAGAAGTCCATGTACCCCACTTTGGTAATAAATATCAAAGTAGACAGACTTATGATAATCATAAAAAAATGGTTTAATAATACTAAGATTAAAGAACTTAGGGTAACAATAAAATAATTATATTCTTCCTCTTAGCCCCTAAGCCCCTTTTCTTTCCCCTCTGAGCTTGGAATCACAGCCCCCATTCTTTATCCTTCTCCATTTCCAACCTATGATGTATTTATATTATAGTTCAATATACAAATTTGAAATTACATATATCTAGCTTATAGCCATTTCATCATATACATATACATTGATAATTTTGTGATCAAAACTGGGATATTATAGTCTTGAACTCATGACCTCTTGGATCCCCAAAGGACCAAAGGAGGTTGGGGAAATCATATTTCCTACATGCATAAGCCTTTTCTTATCAATATTTGTTTGTAACTTCTAAGATTTAGTAGTCATGTGGAAAATGGTGTCTCCCATGTACTCAAGAATTATGGTGTTTTCTTTTGCAAGTTCAATTGTAGATTTTTTTTCCTTTTTCCCCGAGGAGTTTTGTAGGGTTTCTATACATAATTTTTATTTACACAATTGGGTATTCAAAACTTCTAAATCATTAGAAAAAATTGCAGATTTGTCTCCTACCATATTTGATACTTCATATATTATTTTCAATATTTATAATTTAGTAAGCATCATGCATTTTCAAGTTATATTTTGACTCAATATCCATAACATTTATTAACTTATCCAAAGGACTATGGTTATCATCTTCCACTTAATCATCACCTTTCCTCCTTGAGAAGGAATGGCTCCTAGTTGTCTGACTTTCCTCCTGACTATTTGTAACTTTATATATTTCAACTTGGTATGCTTGTTGTTTATAACTTCAAGTAATGGATTATTGTTTGCAACATTAATATTTATCAAATGATTATAGTCAATTGGATAAGTTTATAATGCTTGATTCTTTATTTATATTACAAATCCCTCATTTTTGTGATATTGACTCCTTAAACAAATTGGTTAGTTTTACTACTTCTTTCTTCCTCCATACTTTGATAATCTCATGTGTGGAGGAAAAATAATTCAAGTATTCTTCTTACCCAAGACATGGGGATTATCCTCCATAAAACCTAATATTTTTTTCCACAATTATAAATTATAATTGATAGTCGCTTACATGTTATGTTTTTATCATATCCAAATATATCCCTATATAATTTTATAAACTCATGTTCAATACCACTTTGAATTTTATCTCACTCTTCATGAGCAATATTCTAAAATTGAACATATATGGATGTCAAATCCTCATCCATTGTTATGTCTTTAACTTCTACATTCTTCTACATTGGTCCTTCATTTCTTAAATTCACTTATAAATTAAAAATCATCCAATATACATGAGTTTTAATTTTGACAAAGGTATGATAATATGTTATTACATTGAACTCCAAGTTCACACCAAGTGTCTCATTATTTCCTTACCATATTTTTAGAGGTTGGTCGTATGTCTAAGTTCCGTTCTTAATATAGTAGTTGATACCAACCAAGGCATGGAGAGAACCATTTTTTTTCTCTTGTTTTGATTTGATATTCACTCCCCCAACTTAATCTCGGGTAGTCCCTGTCTCAAATGTATGTGTTGGAAGGAGGTGTGGTGAAAAGATACTTTAATTTTATACCTCATTGACTATACCAAGATTAAGGTAGTATAATACCCTATGAACACTAAATTTGCATTGTTTTGATCTTGATCTAATCATAATCATGAACATATGCTATGTCCAATAATCCCACTTCCTCCAATTTTTTTTTTATGAAATATCCCAATAGAAAATCCACTTGTGTAGTTTGTTCCTACACTTATAATTTTCCTAAAGTGAAATTTAAACTATGTCCTACCAAAACTATTCCATTTTCGATCCATTATATATTAAACATATTGTCCCAATATTCCACCCTATCCAAACAAGGTCCATATATATTTAAAAGAGTGAGACCTTTTCCAAGGTCTAGAGAAAATGATTCAGTCCCAGGCCTATATAGAATGCCCATGAATTAGTAAGTTAAAAAGATTAGTTTTCCCACCCAGCTATGTTCCCCCACGATCTCCCTATAGCATCAATATCACTAAAATCCCAATTTCCAAGAATTTTGGAAAGCTCATGAATTATTTTTATCCCATCAATCGTTATTTCTTGTAAAAATATAGTTACATATGGTTCTTTTTCCTCAACTAATCTTTTTAGGGCCAATTTCATGGAGGGATTCACCAACTCTTAATAATTTAGGGTCAAAAAATCATTTTTGAACATCTTTAGGGGCATTTTATTTAAGAGCATGTTGAGGCCTAAACAACTCCCTTAAATTTTTACAAAAAATTAAGGGGCCCCCATTAGAATTTTGAAAATTCACTATTTTTATTTGCATTTGATTTTGTATTGTTCAATTTGAAGGGATGATTTGATGATTGTTTCCTTTCTTGAGTATTCGGATTCGAGTGATTTACAATCAATGAATTTTTTTTTCCTTTGTCTCTCATGGGATGATGACTTGGTGACGTGATGCTATCGGAGTGAATCCATTCGTGAAATTTCATGCATACATCTAAGACTAATGATTATGATTTCGGTGAGGGGGTTGTTGCATCATGCAAACTTGTTGCTTCATCACACACATTAATGAAGTATGCCATCTAAGTATTTTTGCTTTCTGATCATTCACACACTCATTTGGATTTACTCAAAATGATTTCATGTTTTTGTTTCCTCAAATTTATATTATCATAATGTATTAACAATCTCATCAAGGTTTGGTATTCAGTGCATTAATGAATTAACTGGGCATTTTGGTAGATAAAAATAATTTAACTAAAAGCCAAATTTTAAGATGATTGATCTGAACCTAAGAAGAGTATATGTCAAAGGATGCAAGTGAGCTAATAGTTTTGAGATTTGCACAATGGGTTATTTTTACAAGCCCTGAATTTTCATTTTAAAATTATGCATTTATATAATTTTCCTTTCTTTGACAAAATAAAATATACTCAATCAAGGTTTTTTCATATCAATTCATTTCATGCCTTGAAAGAGTGTATGTCAAAATTTGTTGGCAAAAAGATAGTTTTTGGTTCGAGCTAGGCATCATTTTTAACAAAACTTTTACTTTTGTAAAAAAATAAAAAATCCAAACACATTAAAAAAACATTTTATAGCAATAATTTCACACATGTAATAATGGTTATTGGTTAAGATCTATTGGGTGTTGAAATAAATGATAACTTTCTTATTGAATATTCTTTAATATTTTGTAATTAAATAAATTTTTTTATAATGTTTTTCATAAAATTTGAATCATTGTAAATATAGATTTTGGTGTCTTAGGTGTAATGTTCCTTTCCAAATAGGAGCTCCAGAGAGGAGGCTTAATGGTCTAAACCACCCTGTTAGACTATAGCCAGGGCCAGAAAGGGGTAAACAAGGTTAATAGAGGTCACTCCAGTCAAAGGTGTTATGTTTGGAAAGTGGCATTGAGCTAAAAGTGGTTAAAAGTGCCTTTAAGCCAATTTGAGCTAAAAACAGAACATACGAGCTAAAATTAGAAGTCAAATATGAATTAGGATATCAACATTGAATTAGGGTTTCAGGCAGCTATAAGAGAAGGTTCAATGACCTAATTCATAATTATGTAGATTTTGACTTGTCATTGAGGAGAGAGGCGCATTTCAGGAGAGATAGTTCAGTGGATTCCAGGAGGAAGACACCAATTAGTTGATTTCAGTGTTAAGAGACACACCCTAGTCACCGGGAAGATCATACATGTCTTCCATCATTCTTTAGCAGTAGTTACACAAGTTCCAGCAGCAAGGGCACATTTATTCAGGGTGAGGGAACAACTTATGAGGAGGTTCAATGGATCAACTTGTCCCATCCAGGGAGAGTTCAAAGATTCCCCTCCAACCCAGTTGAGAGGAAGGCAAGGCACATGTTTTTCTTATTTCCTCATTAGATTTCAATGGAGGAATCATATGGGGTGCATTTTCCAGACATTGGGAGTGCAACACTTTGGGCGGACACATCCGGGGTTCCCGAGTGATCATCAGATCAGATCCAGGGAAACCCTTTCAACCCATTTCACAGTAGGTCGAGGCTATCATTTTGAGACACATATCAGCTGATTCTGAAGGTGGAATCACTAGGGCGCATTTTTCCAGTGAGAGAGGGGCGCATTCCCCTAGGGGGATCCATCGAGGGTCCAGACACACCAACAGAGGGGCCGAAAAGTCACCAGGACTGAGAGCTAGAGCAGGGAGCACCATTTGGGACAATTTCCAGGCCATTCCGAGAGGTTTAGCCACTAGGGAAAACTTTCCAGACTTTTAGAAGTTACCGTGGGAGCTGTCATAGTTCCAACTCATCCATTGATCCTGTAGTGCTCATCTATTATCGGGTATTATCATTTAGTTTTATTATTGCATTCCGGCTAAGATCCTTTTTTCATTTGATCTAACTGAGTGATTCATTTTTATTCAGCCACATTTGGTGTTGTACTCAAAGAGATATCATAATATAATATTTGAAGTATTTTGTCTCATTTATCATCTATATAGTCATTTATATGATGTAATAATGAATTATCTACAGTAGATACATCAGATTATCAGTGTTTCTGAGACTAGCCAAGTTAGTAACATTACAGTGGTATCAGATCTTTAGTCCTGTCAGCCTATGACTAAAGACGATGAGTGCAACAGAGGACCTAGGGGGTCATGAGCACATAGGTGACGAATATGTCACTTACAACAAACGCAAGGAGAGAAGACCTAGATCTGATTTCCCCCCTTTTCATCCCATCTCAGAGGAAGAGGAAGAGGAATAGAGGGAAGAAAAGAGAAGGGCAGAGTGAGAGGTTGAGTGTGAGGTAGAGAGGATGTTAGGAAACAGATATGAGAGACCAGAGGGCAGTGGTAAGGCCCCCATGGACCCAAAAGTAGCCTTCATGTAGTTACTCGACAATATGGTAGTCAGATAGAAGGCCATGACTCAGTCCTTGGCATAGATGGTTGATAAACTGGCCATAGTGGGCACCCCAGGCACACAAGCCCCACATGCAGCATAGGGTAACTCAGGGGCGGGCAGTAGACCCCAGTCTCCTACTCGCACATACACCTCTTCGAGTAGGATTCCTAGGCCACTATTCCCCAGTTTCCATAGGGCACCCCCAGTAGCAGCACAACAGTCGATAGCATAGAGGTCGCCCACTCAAGCGGAGGACATTGCAGAGTATAGGAGGGAGTATGCAACGTTGGGTCATGAATTCCATCAGGACATGACTCTAGTCGAGTATTGTGGACTCGGACTTAGGAACCTCCGTAGAGAGCCATAGAGAGGAGGAAAACAAAAGAAGCAGGGGAATAATATTGATTTCATATAGAAAGCTGGTAAACTCACCATACCTTCTTTTGATGGATCGTCCAAATGCATCGTCAGAGCTTGGGTAGAAAAGTTAGACACATGATACTACAATCTCAACCAGATGACCGAGACAGAGGCCATCAGTTTCGCTAACCTACACTTGGAGGGTGAGGCACACGAGTGGTGGCATCATGGATTGGTGATGTTGGGTCACAGTCACATCACCTCCTACAGGGATTTCACAAAGAGACTCATGGAAAGGTTTGATAGGAGGGATCCCGAGATCCACTTCAGGGATCTAGCCCAGTTGAGACAAACTAGCACAGTATAAGTGTTCATCATGGAGTTTCAACAGGTAGTAGTGGAAATGACAAATATATCAGAGCCCAGGTTGATCATGTTATTCACAGAGCCTTTGAGAGGATGGGTGAAGGCATACATGCCTCACACCTTGCAGGATGCCATCCTACACACTTGCGATTTGGCAGACTTATTGCCAAAGACTAAACCATTTTCCAAACCCTTCGTACCACAGAAGGATCGAGATAGGAAGTCATTCCAGAGAGAATGGAAGGGCAAGAAGAAGCTAAATGATGAAACGAGGCAAGAGCTTATGAGGAAGAAGATTTGCTTCAACTGTAGAGACCCTTGGGAAAGGGAGAGATTCATTATATTGAGGTGGCAATAGACAGTGTGGATAGTGAGGAGGAGGAGTAGAATAGTGGATCTAATAGCTCGGAGAAGGAGTCAACATAGGTAGAGAATCAACCTCCTCATAGACCACCAACACTGGCACGGGCCCACCCACCGGTAGTTCCATAGCCTCCTAAGCATGCTTACAGTCGGAAACCAACAAAGGGAGGAGTCATAGTGACCCTTTCTAGTGTTCCAAGTATGATACGCTTTAGATCAGAGAGACTATTCAGGGGCAATGGGAAATCACCCTGATAGATGGTGGGGTCACCCACAACTTCATTGATGCTTCATTGGTATCGAGACGGGCACTTCAGACAGAGGAGTTTGATGGGTTTGATGTTGCAGTAGAAGATGGCCATATAGTGGAGTGTCTAGACAGAGTTCCAGACTTGGAGATAAAGTTAGGAAACTACACAGTGAGAGACACATTTTATGTGGTTGACCTATCTGAAATAGATGTGGTATTGGGAATCCAATGGATGATCACCTTAGGAAAAATCACCACCAATTACCAAACCTTGGAGATAGGATTCAGAGACCGTGACGGGAAGAAGGTTGTTCTGAGAGGCATGTTAATAGGAGCACCCAGGACAGTTTCAACCAAAAGGATGGGGAGGATATTCAGACATGGGGAGGTAGCATATGTCACAAAGTGCTTGGTCACTACGTGGAAGGATTCAAAGGGTACACAACAGTATCATACAAAGATCATGAATTTGTTGGGATGACATCAACAGTTTTTGGGTCGATTCCACCAGGGAGACCACCTGATAGGGGGTTTTATCACACCATTGAGTTGGAGGAGGGGGCCAAACCTATGATCACACCCCCCTATCATCATCCTAGGAGATTCAAGGATAAGATAGAGAAATCAATTAAGGAATTGCCGGTGATGGGATGCATCAGACCAAGCAACAACCCATTCGCCTCTTCAATTGTCTTAGTTTTGAAGAAGGATGGTACCATGAGGATGTGCATTGATTATCGAGCCTTGAAAAAGAAAACCATCAAGAAATGGTATCCTATCCCGCACATTGAAGAGTTGATGGATGAATTGCATGGGGCAGTTTTCTTCTCAAAGATTGATCTACGCTCTGGTTATCATCAGATCAACATCCGAGAGAAGGACATAGAGAAGATGACATTTCGATGTCACTTTGGACATTTCGAGTTCCTGGTTATGCCATTTTGGCTAACCAATGCACCAGCTACATTCCAATCTTGCATGAGCCACATATTCAGGGATCAATTGAGGAAATCAGTCCTAGTTTTCTTCGATGACATATTGGTCTACAAAAAGATGTGGAAGGAGCATATAAGGCACTTGAATGAAGTATTGAGCATCATGGAGGCGTAGTGATTATACACCAAAGAGTCCAAGTGTGAGTTGGTAAGATAGAGCTACTTTACTTGGGCCACATCATCAGTGCACAGGGGGTACAGGTACACCAAGAGAAGATCAGGGCCATTTTGGATTGGCCAACTCCTAAGAACATGACATAGTTGAGGAGTTTCTTCGGGTTGTGCAACTATTACATGTGGTTTGTCTAGGGTTTTTCTTAGCTTGGAGCACCACTGACAGATATTACCAAGCATGGGGCTTTCATCTGGACCAAGGAGTCACAAAAACCCTTTGATCACATGAAGGAAGTCATGGGAACTTGTCTAGTGTTAGCATTACCAAACTTCACCTTGCCATTTGTACTAGAGTGTGACGCATATGGAGAGGGTATCGAGGTAGTTTTGATGCAGGTAGGAAAACCCATTATATTTGAGATCAGGAAGCTCAGTCAGCCTGAGAGTTTGTACTCCATTTATGACAAGGAAATGTTGGAAATCATGCATGCCTTGACCAAATTCAGACAATATTTAGTGGGCAACAAATTCGTGGTCAAGACAGATCACAACAGCTTGAAGTATTTCCTTGATTAGAAGGACATCAATGAGAGCCAAAACAAATGCGTGACGAAGGTACAGGAATTCGACTTTGACATAGAGTATGCCAAGGGGAAGAAGAACATTGTGTCCAATGCACTATCGAGGAGACCTGTGGCATGTTCTTTGATGGAGATTTCAGCAGATTGGAAATCCCACTTATTAGTGGAATATTCCAAGAAGAAGTTCGCTTGTGAGGTTATGGATGTGTAGATACAGGATGACAAGTATAGGGTCATTGACGATGTCATATTCTACAAGGACAAAGTCTAATTGGTTCCAGATTCAGGGCTCAAGAAGAAGATCCTCACAACAGTTCATGATTCACCACTAGCAGGCCATTAGGGGCTTTTCAAAACCTACAGACAGATCAAGGAGAGGTTCTCATGGAAGGGCCTCAAACATGATGTTATGAGACACATCAGTGAGTGTGTGACTTGCCAACAGAACAAGTCAGAGCATACTCTTCTAGCAGGGCTACTTCATCTACTCCCCATTCCAGAGCAGAAATGGTTAAGTATATCGATGGATTTCATCACATGCCTACCCAAGGTCCAAGGTAAGGACTATATCTATGTAGTGGTCAATAGGTTGACCAAGTTTTCTCTCTTCTATTCCATACCGACAGAGTACAACGCAATTTAGGTAGCCGATATATTCTTCAAGGAGGTCTTCTGAATTCATGGGTTGTCGAGGAACATCATCAGTGACAGGGACAATCAGTTCATTGGGACATTCTAGAGAGAGTTGTTTAGGTTGGTGGGGACAGAGATGACACCCAACACCAACTATCACCCTCAGAAATATGGGAAGACCTAGATCGTCAACAAGTGGGTTGAATGATATTTGAGGAACTATGTAGGTGGACAACAAAGAACATGGGTGAAGTGGCTACATTTAGGAGAGAATTTCTACAACACCACTTTCCACATGTCCATTGGTATGACACCCTTCCGAGCATTGTACGGATATGATGCTCCCACTTTAGTAGACATGGATTTTGGGGAGAGTAGAGCTCCCAAGGACAAGGATTGGATAATAGAGAGTCAAGAGATTCTCAAGTTGTTGAAAGAGAACCTGCAGATGGCACATAACCGATAGAATATGAGTGCAGACAGGCACGGGATAGAGTGCATCTTTGACGTTGGGGATCTAGTTTTCTTGAGACTCCCACCTCATAGACAGTCATCTCTCAAGAAGAGTGGGGCCGAGAAGCTCAAGCCCAGATTTTATGGCCCTTACAAGATCATGCATCGAGTAGGCGAGGTTGCTTATGAGCTAGAGATTCCATAGGGGAGAAAGATTCATAATGTGTTCCACGTATCTTTACTCAAAAAGGTAGTGGGACAATTCATTAGCACATCATAGGAGCTACCCCCTTGGATGAGGAGGGACAATTGGAGTTGGTTTCGAAGGAGGTACTAGAGTTTTGAGAGCAGAAATTGAGGAGCAGGGTCATCAGAGAGTGTTTGATCAAATGGAGAGGGCTTCCAGTAGAGGACACTACTTGGGAGAGCGAGCAAGTGTTGCAACAACCTGAATTGATATTGCTTGAGGACAAAATATTTCGAGAAGGGAGGACTGTAATGTCCCTTTCCAAATAGGAGCTCCAGAGAGGAGGATTAATGGTTTAAACTGACTCATTAGACTATAGCCAAGGCTAGAAATGGGTAAACAGGGTTACTAGAGGTCACTTCAGTCAAAGGTGTTATGTTCGGAAAGTGACATTGAGCTAAAAGTGGTTAAAAGTGATTTCAAGCCAATTTGAGATAAAAATAGAACAAATGAGCTAAAATTAGAAGTCAACAATGAATTAGGGTTTCAACAAAAAATTAGGGTTTTCGACAGCTATAAGATAAGGTTCAACGACCTAATTCATCATTATGTATATTTTGACTTGTCATTGAGGAGAGAGGCGCATCTCAGGAGAGATAGTTCAGTGGATTCCAGGAGGAAGACACTAGTTGGATGATTTCGATGTTAAGAGACACACCGTACTCACCGAGAAGATCACACATGTCTTCCATCATTCTTCAGCAGAAGTTACACAGGTTCCAACAGCAAGGGTGCACTTATTCAGGGTGAGGGCACAACTTCTGAGGAGGTTCAATGGATCGACTTGTCCCATCCAAGGAGAGTTCATGGATTCCCCACCGACCCAGTTGAGAGGAAGGCAAGGCACATATGTTTCTTGGTTCCTCGTTAGATTTCAATGAAGGAATCATCTGGGGCACATTTTTCATACATTGGGAGTGCGACACTTTGGGCGAACACATCTGAGGTTCTCGAGCGATCATCATATGAGATCTAGGGAAACCCTTCCGACCCATTTCACAGTAGGCCGAGGTGATCATTTTGAGACACATCTCAGCCAAGTTTGAAGGTGGAATCACTAGGGTGCAACTTTCCAGTGAGAGAGGGGTGCATTCCCCCAGGGGGAGCCATCCGGGGTCCATACACACCAGTAGAGGGGCCAGATAGACACTAGTACTTATAGCTAGAGTAGGGCACACCATTTGGGACAGTTTCCAGGCCATTCCTAGAGGTTTAGCCACCAAGGAGAACTTTTTGGACTCTCAACAGTTACTGTGTGAGTTGCCATAGTTCTAGCTCATCTATTTATCCCACAGTGCTCATCTATTATCGAGTATTATCATTTAGTTTGCTTATTGTATTTCAACTAAGATACTTTTGTCATTTGATCTAGTCGAGTGATTCATTTCTATTCAGCCGCATTCGGCATTGTACTCACAGAGATATCATAATATAAGATTTGCAGTTTTTTGTATCATTTATCATCTATATAGTCATTTATATGTTGTAACAATGAATTATATACGATAGATACATCAGATTATCAGTGTTTCCTAGACTAGTCAAGTTAGGAACATTACATTAGGCATGGCTAAAAATATTTGTTTTCATCATTTGGGCATTGATATCTTCTTAATTTCATTGAATGATATGTTATGAGGACATAGCATTTTTTTAATACTTTTACCATGTCTTTCTTTATGCCCATTATAAAAGTTTTTCAATAAATGCATTGTCCCCCTTTCTCTTTTATTTTTTGTTATTTTAAGGCATGCTCAATAATTGATGATTTCATGTTTGCACAGGATGACTTCAACCCATTAAAAGAAAATTTTTGATTGAACATAACACAAGGATCTCAGAGGCATACTACCAAATCATCGTGAGAAAAGAAGTTTGTTACGTGTCATTCTGACCAAGTGCAAGAGTCTTCACGTAATCTCTTTTCGTAAGAAATGAGTCACGAGATCTCAGTGGATACTTGATCGGATATCAGTTCATGTAGAAAAGATAGTGTGACATGCAAGCAATTTGAAAGTTGTTACAAAAAGTACTAAAGATCACAAAAGAATACTCGTGCGGGTTTGGAGATAGGATCAATAGTTAGGATTTCTTTTTTGCAAGTTAAGGATCATTTAGATCAGAGCTTAAATGATTAAGTCTCTTTTTTAGAGAAAAATTATTGAGTGGAAAATCGAGCCCGGTTGGAAATTACCACCCCAAATGAAAACAAGTCTAATTGAGACTTGTGATCGGGTAGTTATCCCCTATTGTTGGAGATATTTTCTTACCTGCCAATAGATCCCCAAACAATTGTTTTCCATTTTTTTATTTTTGAACTAGCTTGTTTTATCTTCCATCTAGAAGGTGAGGTTTCTTTTCTCTCTTTTCCTTGGTATGGAAATAATCCAAGTACAAAGGTAAGAAACTTTCTATGGAGTTACCTGATACCTATAGCATGTTAGACTGCTACAACACATTAATCCCCTTTGTTATGCTCTCTAATTCCCACTCCTAGTTGTTTTTCTCTTCTATGGAACAAAATATAGTAACATAGAATGGAACTCCTTGTCCTCCTAGTGGCTCGGTATTTAACATAGCCCGATAGCCATCTAGGGGTAGGTTTTTTAATTCCTCAACCCTCAATCATGGTGGGGTTTTGAACCTTCTAGAATATTATAAAAATTTATTACATGGATAGCCTCATATGCATGATTAATGGGTGATAACATGGCATCCTCTCGTACCATGGTGGTCAACACAATAGTTCAACTTGTGGGAGGCATAAATTTCCCATATGAACTCTCATTGACACATGGTATGCACCATTGGAAAGGTATCAGAGTGTAGAACACTGTCAAGCGAATGGGTACATGTTTCAAACACCAGAACCCCAAAAAACATCATTTAATGCCTCACAATAGCTCTAGAAGGTTCCAGACCCCAATTTTCCAAATTGGGACCTAAAACTAAAATGAACCTGCAAGTTTATTCCTCCAATTTTTTCCACTCAAAAAACATCGAGATAGATGACAAATAATATAATGATCTAATACAAATCATACCTCCCCATTTAGAGAGGATTTTGATCCCCAAAATTGTTGAATTTTTCAGATCTGATAATTATTTCCTTATGATTTCAAACATAATTTTATGCCATTGTTATCATAGAATAATTACACAATGAAATATCAACCAAAAAAAACTGCGGTGAAAACAATAAAATCATAGAAAGATAGTCATGCACCGTAGAAAAAAGATTTTATCATGGGAAACCCAACCTTGGGAGAAAACCCAACAACTTTTCTTAAGAAGAATTCAAGACAATAAGTACATCACCATTCAATGAAGAAAACCTAGCACAAGTTCTCCCTATCATGAGGAAGAACCCTCAAGAAATAACGAACCACCAAAAGATAGAAAACCCTTCAAAAATGGCGAACCACAAACAACTGGAAACTATCAACTACAAGTACAACTGACTAATGCACACTTGATGAGAAGAGTTGTGTGATAATGTGAAAATGAAATGATCAAGCCTCTTTCCAAGCTATAGATCCTTTGGATGATTTCACTAAAGTGCGAAACCATTCATCAATACTAAGACTCGGAAAATATTTTGAGCAAATAACCCTTATCCAAAGTGAATTAGATTGAGTGAGGCACCAAATATTCTTTCCATCCAAAGCTTGGGTAAAGGTTTGAATATCCTTGAGTCCCCACACCCCATACTCCTTAGGAGAGGCGATGGATTTCCATCTGGCTAAATGTAATCCTCCATGAAGATTGTTCCCACTCCACAGACATTTGAAGCTCAACCTACAGATCTTGTCCAAAATTCCCTTAGGAATGGATGATGTAGAATTTTGATACACATGAATACCCTCCAAAACCGATTTGATTAAAACGAGCCTTCCTCCTCTTAACAATAGTCTGTTCGTTCATACAAAAATTCTCACCTCCACTTTGCAAATAAGCCAAACCCAATATTCTTTACGATATCGATACGGCTTGAGATGAAAACCAAGGTATTTAAAGCCAGCTTCAAGAGCCCTTCTTTGAGCTAGAATTAAGGATAAAAAAGAATTTGCTTCTACTTCAAATCACTTATTAATAATGACACGGGATTTCTCCAAGTTGATCAACATGCATGTAGCTTGAAAACAGAGGTCTAGTATTCTTTTTAGTTCTGAGACCTCTCTCGGGGATCCATTGACACTATAGAAGACATCATCGATGAAAATGAGATGAGATATCATCTCAATCTATGAAACTTTGACCTCTTTCAAGGAGTCACGATTACATGCATCTTGTTACGAGGAAAATCTCTCTATGGCTAGGGTAAACCACAAGAGATAGAAATGACTACAAAAATCAACTCTATTCTCAAGTATGCTATATAAACAAATATGCTAGCGAGACAAGATAAAAGGCATACCTTATCCGAACATTCAATGAAGTCCACCATTGAGCACTTGACCCAAAGAAGTATATCTGCAACTAGTCCTCAACAACCAAGCAAAGCAAGCATATGGTGATAATATATGATGTTAGCACATTCGATAGCATAATCCATTAATATACATAACAAATATGCCCATGGAATAATTATTCAAATATTCATAAGATATCAATTGGACGGGAAAAGAGTATTTCTATTAATATATGATCAACATAAGTTAAAATGTTACAGACTTCCGTGTCGGCATGGTTCGGAACCGAGAAACTAAGTTCCTTCCAGTTGGGCCTCTACCACTTCAATCCTCCACCAAAGGCAAGCTCATAGGAGAGAGACAATGAAGTTCTCAATCAATAAGGGAAGAGCTTGGGGGTTGAACACCATGTTCAGACTTAAAGGACAAAGGGATGCAGACTCAATATGAAGTAAATAATTTCTCCAGAGTAACTTTGCTCTCAAAGTTGAATTCTTTCTCCTCTTTTCCATAACTCAGAATTGGCCCATTTATATCCTTCAAATGGAACTGAAGGGCCGAGTCATAACGTTTCCAGCATATGGAAGGCCAAGGATCATAGATCTCCCATCATGACATGGAAACCCGATGCCATTTTTCATTTTTGGGCACAAATCCTGATGTATGCAGGTTGTAGTGGTGTAGCCTGCGTATACGCATGTTGTATAGTAGGCAAGGTGCGTACATGTGGAAAAAATGTATTTTTTAGCTTTGGTATTTGCAAAAAGGGATGAAACATCTCCATAGGGAAATGGAAAAAGGCCCTATGTGCAATATTGCATAGGGTGAGGCAAATATTGCCATAACACATCTTTAATTGGTCTACTCAAACCTTCAAAAATCAGGAGAAACGCGATAGGAGACATAGGACATCCTTGATGGAGACCCCTTGGGGCTCTGAAAAAATGGGAGGGAGACCTATTGATGAGGACAGAAAAGGTTGCACTTTGAATGCAACCCATGATCTAGTTTACCTCTCCCACTGACATGCCAATCTGAAGAAGATCCAGACGCGAAAATGTCCAACTAACCCTATCATACGCTTTGGACAAATCCAATTTAAGAATACTGGCCTTAATATTCCTTTTTATGACTGAATGGAGAACTTCCTGGGCCCTGGCCACAACATCATGAATCTGATGGTTGGAAGAAAACCAAATTGTTCTTCCCTAATTACCTCACTAAAAACAAGCATGAGCCTTCTAGCAATGATCTTAGCAAGCAACTTATACACCACATTGCAACAAGAGATCAGTTGAAAATCATCAAAAGAAACTACATCTTTCTTCTTGGGTATAAGGCAGAGAAAGGTTGAATTTAAAGCTCCATGAACTCTTCTTGTCCTCTGTGACTCCTCTACTACTTCCAATAAGTCTTCTTTCAGAAACTCATAGAAGGATTTAAATAACTCCACTGTGAACCCATCCGGCCTAGGGCTCCTATTGCTCTGCATAGAGGATAAAGTTGCACCCACTTTAGGTTTCGTAACTTCATCACTCAAATCCTAATTAATTTCCTCCGATGAGATGGAGGGAAGGTTGGTCACTACCTTGAGAGTTTCTTGAATTGGGTAACCCGTCTGGGCCATAAAGAGAGCTTCAAAGAAACTAGCTCCTGCTTCATCTTTTTCTTAAAAGGACCTAACCAACACGCCCTCTTCATTCTTAATTTCCCATTTTGAGTTTAAGTTTCTCCTGAGGTTGGAAAAATTATGGAAAAATTTTGTATTATTGTCTCTTGCTTGAATCCAGAGGGCATGACTCTTCTTCCTCCATTCTAACTACTCGTTCTTTAACCAATTGGCTCTTCTCTCCTCCAAGATTTTGAGATTTTTTAGCAACGAATCACTGAGAGCGCCTTCATCTATAGTGCTTCAGATCCTAGAGATGGTTTATTCTATTTATACGATCTCTCTATGACTTCTAGCTCTCCATACCATAATCCATTGTTTAATTTCCTCCTTAAGCCTCTTGAGATTAGCTACGAATTGCATAATCATTGGATCGGGAACTGAGTGAAAGAGTTTGACCCATATTCACCTATCAACTTTATAAAATCAACATCCTCCAACAAAACTTGATTTATTTTTAAGGGGGCAGAGGGTGCCTCTGATCTGAATTTACACAACAAGGAGATTGGTTTGTGATCAGAGCTCATGCCTTCCTCTACTACTGAATTGAATCTGAAACCCATTCCCAACAAGGCCTCTACAATAAGAAATCTATCCAAAAGCTTCGCTACTTCCTCCCTACATGTTCTAAAGTTGCGCCAAGTTGGAATGAGCTTGCCCGGTTCCATGTCAACCAAATGATGATTTACGAGAAAATCATGAAAGAAACCCCCTTGATGGTCTTCCCTAGGGTGCGGGCCCCAAACCTCCCTAAGGCAGGGGTGAAGTTCAAGTCACCTCCTATCACTAACAATGGGTCATTTAAAATACTTGTTGAACACAAGTCTTCCAAAAATGGGGGTTTGTCAGAGTATGGATGGTAGATATTCACCATCGAAAAATCAAACGAACAATCTTTATGCTTTAATTTTACATAAATGGACATATGACACACTAAGGAAGAAATGGCTTTGAAGTCCAAGCTCCAACCTAGTAAGAGACCACTCGTCATACCTTTTGCATCCACCGAACTAAAAGACCAATTGTTCATCCATGAACTACACATTTTTAATACAGTCTCACTAGGACACATCATCTCCGGAAGCAAGATGATATCCAGATTAAGACTCAGGAGAAGCCTTTTGAGGAAAAGGTTTTTAAGGGCACCCCCAACCCCTCTACAATTGAAAGAGAGAAGAATCATTTTGAGGGGGGTCGGGGCAGGGCACTCCCTGCTCTAAGGGCCTTGGTTATGGTGGATTGGGTTCCTTTTCTAACTTATGTTGTTTCCTTCTACTTGGATTTGGAAAAGTACGACTTCCTTCCCGCCTGTGACACCACAGGAGGATCCAAAGCTAAGCCCCCCTTTGAAGGGGTGGCTCTAGGTGGACGACCATTAGAGCCGAGGGCATACCTACCAATTGGAAGGGAAGAGGACGAAGGGGAAAAGGAAGAGGGGGGGAAGGGGGAGTCATCAGAAG